>VXBX01001369.1:163745-179432 GCA_013400415.1 Scytalopus superciliaris
GCTGCTTTCTAAAACATAGTCAAATTAGTGGGATAGATACCTCACAAAATGTAAGCAATTTAGTATCTGTCAAGCCATTTAAAATTACTTTAATTAATTAATTAATTAATTTTGAGCAACCAATTTGTCCACTGCTGAGTTCAATGGTCTTGCTAAAATGATGCAAAANACTCTTCTGATTGTGTTTACTGTTTTCATAATACAAAATTTCAATTGTGTTTGCTTAAAAGAACATAAAGTTCATTTCAGCTTTCTTTCACAGCACTGTAGAAAACTGACTCTTGCTCTTGAGTTATACATAAGTTATGGAAAGCTGTTCACTTGCAGGACAAAGGCTGGAAACTTCTAATATTTTTAAACATTATTAAATTTATTTGAAATATTTATTTAAATATTATAATATATTTATTATAATATCATTTAAATGTTTTAGAATTTTATTTCAATGATTCAGCAATTTTATCACTCAGTATGTTAACTTGCTTTAACCATTTTAACATATTTTAACTATATTTAAGTGTCATTAAATGCAAATTAAAAAATAGCATTAAATGATCATAAAATAACCAAATTTTGGGAAACTGTTTATTCTATATTAAATTTGTAACTTTCACATTTTTGATGTGTTGGTAGCAGCTCTGTGTAATAACAGGTGAAATGGCCAATTTTAATTTGAGGAGATAATTTTTACCAAGCAGAATTTATGTATCTCTCCCAGGTTATTTATTCTTCCTTCCACCTCTTCTACACTTCCCTTTTAAACTAAGGATTTTATCACCAGAAGACAGAGATTCCTGTCTTGATTCTGATACAACTCCCTAAACCTGTGTGAAAAGGACAATGCATTCTTAAAATGCTGAAACTATCTCTTTAAGGAAGAATAATTTATTATATATAACTTTAAACATAAGAATGAGCATATATTACATCCTTCTTAAAAGTTCCATTAACTTTCTATAATTATTCTTTTGAGCTCATTTATTAAACTACTGTTTATTTACTCAAGTTGTTCCGAGCTCATAAAATAGATAATAGAAATCTTAAAATTGCTGTTGACATCTTTATATCAAAATGGATGGTTGCCACTACAGTAACAGAGCTTGGTGGTTCTCTTCATGAAAATACTGCCATCAAAACTAATGAAAATAATGTTGACACTAAGTAACCTGTGTAATATTTAAAAATATTTTAGGGAAGACCTCTTTTCTTAAATAACTTAAAGAAAAAAAAGTGCAGTATGAGTAAATTCATACTGACTCTTTAAATCAAGCTGATTAAAATGCTAACCAAAAGAGGTGAAAACAGGCCTGAGGCTCATGGAGGTATCCTAAATCTTTGGCTCTTCTCTGTCATTTCTGTCTTGATGTTTGAGAAAGAGAGCTGAACAGGTTATATTCTAAGGAAAAGTAAAAAACCAAGTAATGTATTTACCTATAAAGAGAGCAGTTGACCTAAATGTAATATCCAATGTTTCCACTGGGGCATCTTGTAAAGCAAAACTTGCCTGGCACTGGTTCTACCATCATTGCAAATATGAACATATATGTGTATTATATGGTTTTATCCTCAGTAAGAAATAACATTTTGCATAAGGAACATCTGATGGACTAATTAAGTTGTATCGTTATAGGAAGCCAATAATTTAGTACCATTAATTCCTCTACCTGATGCTGTTAGCTATTTTAGTAAAATAGTTTCCTATTCTTATTCCACTGCATGTAATTACTATTGTATTTAAGCATAATACCATCTATTACAGTGTATAAATAACAAGGATTGAGGAAAGGAGCTGCTGGGTATCTAAGCCTAGGTGACAGTCAGAAGGAAGCTGTCTTGGCCTCTTGATAGAGACAAGGGACCACAAATTTACTAGAGACAGATAAAGCACAGCTGAAAAATCATATGTAATCATGTATGTGATGCTAGAGGGGTGTAAACAGTACAAAAATAGAAGATATGTAGGAAACAATGGGATATATAAAATACAAACAAACCCTAATATTTCACACATACATTTCACCCAGGGATTGCTCACAGAAGGATCCCTTCATGCTGCTGGTTACTATGGTGACAAGGACAGCCCAAGAACCTCCTTAGGACAGAAGTGATGCACCATCTACCCCCATTGCTACCAAATAAAAACATAACAAAAACAGTGAGCTTACACAGGTACCAAAAAACATTGTTTGCTTGGTTTTTTAGATAAAGGAGGAAAGACTGGGTGGGTATGTTTCAGGAATAATGAGCAGACATCTCTATGCACTTTAATTTTGGCTTTTGATTCTTCCAAATTCTTTCACAAATATCATTACTATGGAAAAAAGTCATCACTTTGAAGAAGGCCTACCTACAGCCAATATAATAAAGCAGTGTTTTACAATTTTGAGGGAGCTGGGGTTGTTTAGCCTGGAGAAGAGGAGGCTTAGAGGTGACCTAATCACACTCTATAACTACCTGAAGGTATAACCAGGTAGGGGTTGGTCTCTTCTCCCAGACAGTCAGCAATAGGACAAGAGGGCACAGGCTTAAGCTCTGCCAGGGGAAATTTAAGTTAGATTTTAGAAAAAAATCCTTTGCAGAGAGAGTAATCAGGCATTGGAATGGCCTGCCAGAGAGGTGGTGGATTCACCGTCCCTTGAGGTTTTTAAAGAGAGATTGAACGTGTCACTGAGTGCCATGATCTAGTAAAGAACTGAATTTGGACCAAGGGTTGGACTTGATGATCTAAGAGGTCTTTTCCAACCTGATCGATTCTATGATTCTATGATTCTATGGTCATTTTCAAAATGCAAAAGTGAGAAGTATTTAGTATTTTAGTATATGAAACTTGAGTCAATTTTCAGAACATCTGTTCATGTCATCAAATGCAAAAAGAATTTACAAATAGAGAAAGATGGAGAACCTTGCACAAAGACCTATTCTAAAAACCTAAGGGTTTTACAATTTGAGCTACACATTTAAGGAAAGGGGAAGCAGATACAGAAAACAACACATATAAATTAAGGAGTATCATAATGTTCCACACTGTATTTGTGTGTGTAGAATTTAAGAACTGGGGAATTATTCAGAAATTTATCGAGTTATGTTCTGACAGAATTGGACAACTAATAAAGTCTTAGATAATTAGATGTTGAATAAGGAGGTGTGAGGATCTGAGTTTTATACTGAATTTAGATTTGTGTTTAAATGGAGTATATACAAGCAACATATTCACCTACAAAACAGGGAAAACAAGCTTCTCCCATTTAATAGAAGCACTTAAGGAAGAATACATAAAGACTCTGAGGCTCCTGTGTTCTGTTGGTGAGCAACTGGATTAGACAGGTTAGCTAGACATAAGAATATACTTTTCAACACATGAGATAATCTTATAGTTGAAAATTAATTTCCTAGAGATTGGCACAGAGATGCATTTAAGAAACACTTCTTTTTCAGCACTTGAAAAACATCACATAGTAAGCAGTGACAAATGGTGACCCCAAATACATCACTAAGAGATCCAAAAAGCATTGAAAGAGAACACTTGAAAAATGAAAGAAATATGAAATTGGCATTTTCAATATTATTTTTTTTCAACAAAATCTCACTGTATTTATTTCATGATCATCCAGCATGACAAAACAAACAGGATTCAAGTTCTATGAAATATTCCTCCTGAAAAGTAGCCTGAGGCAGTTTCTCTGCCTGTGCTAGCAGTTGTGCTAATGATACAGTAACAGCTTTAGAATAAACCCCTTCACCCTCAGAAACACAAACAATCTTGTATAAACAGATGAGAAAGGATCTCAAAATTCTTCCTTAGGCAGTTGTAGGCATGAGTCAAGTTGCTACACGCAATTGTCTTGTCTGCAGTGGACACATTATTCTGTCATTGATATCAGCTGCCCTTAACAAGAACAGCAGCTGCAGTGGCCTTGCCATAAAGAAAGTCTTTGCATTAACTATCACACAACAAAAAATCATATTAAGCCTGCAGGCTATCTAAATTCAGTAAAATATACATCTATTTAAATTAGTTAGTGTGATCCAGTGATGGGATTCTTCGACAGGTGGAACAGATGCCAGTTAAAGTAATTAAGTTATATTCATTGAGCTTAGCTCTAATAGCAAAGACGTACCTGTCAGAGATTGTGGATTCTGAGGGGCATAAACATAGAATGGTAAATTTGTATTTTCACTACATATGAGTATATGCCTTGTCCCTGGGCCCCTGTTTTTAAAACTAGACAGGTACAAAAATCTCACTGGCAAATACTCAACTGATTCTTTACACAACATATAGAAAACCATACAAAAATAAAATTTTAACTTTTCAGTGTTTCAAAGGACACAATCTTCTGTTTCTCTTACTGAAAAAAATACTAGTTGCATATTTCACCCCCAGTTTCTTTCCCCTCATACTGTCTTTATGCCAGAATTATTTCCCAGTCCTTGAGTTAATTCTGATATATAGAAACTGCACCTATGGAAGAAGGCAATTTTTAGTTACATTTTGCTGCTTGTAAATCAGAATATTTTTGGGGCAATATATGGCATAGGACAGTTGTTAAGGTGACTGCAGTTACCTGGGTAATACCTTGCGAGGCCAGTTGCACTACCAAAAACCTGCCATAACAAAGTGGGGTCCTCTTCTCTGTTCCGCTTGAACACATCATCCAACGCTGCAGTCCAGTTGAGCTCATTTAACACTATTGTTGCTGTCAAAGACAAAATATATGTGTTATTAGAAAGTCACATCCTAAAGAAACGACTACAAAAAGAAAACTGGACTACTGCAGAAAGCAGTAACATTTAACTGATCTAGAAAGTAAATTTAAAGAAACACTTCCTTTCCTTGGGAATTTTCTTTAAATTCTTCATGCTCTGTTCTTCCCTTTCCCTTGTTTGTATGCAATGAGTCTTGGCTAATTGGCACAGCCAATGTCTTCTACAAATACTTTGTTTCTGAGATGTCACTCCAGTAGCACTTTCCACTCACAGCAAACATCATTTATGGAAGAATAAATGCAAGCATATAAAGTTGATATTTACTAATTACAACACATTGCAATAAGAACAACTAGAATGTCATCAACAAAAACAGGTCTGTATGTCTCATAAAGGTAACAAAGATGCCCCTTTCCAAATGGATGCTGTAAAGGATTACATGGGAAAAACACAGATGAGTTATTTGGACTGTAGTATTAAGGTGGGGCTGCATATACAGTAGTGCTCGTTTTCACAGGATAAACAGATTTTAATGTTCACTGATTTGGGCCCTTACAGTAAGAACAGCAATCTGAACATTAACATTTATGAGCTGGGTCAGTTGCACAATGAACTTAAAATGCAAGAAAATTCACATTTCAGCTAAACACTATGTGACCAGTTACACAGAAACTTACATTCATAAAGTTGTCCTGTTCCAATGCTTCTTTTAATCATTCAAATAGTTTATATAATCAATCAAATATATAGTATATTAATGTGTTCTATGCCTTTTTGAGAGACAGATGCATTAGGAGACTTTAAAACTGATGAACACTGCTACAGTAATAGTCAATGGACTATACTCAAAAATTTTATTGTGATACAAAACATCCCATGATACAACTCATGATAAATCATGCTTTTTACCTCACTTAATCAGTTGTAAATCATTAATTTCCCTCCAAAAAATCATAATAATTTTTAAAAATATCAAATATACAGTTAATTATGAAAAGCAGAGGCTTTTTGTTGGTTTAGTCACTAATTCTTTATTTTATGTTGCCTAATGGCATTGTAAGCAACATTTCTTAAATGAAAGCATCTAAACCAGCAAGTGAAGAGTGGAAAGGGAACTAGAGAGGAAAAAAACACTGGAAGTAACTAAAGATGGAGGTATGAATCCTATGAAAGTTAACACGGTCATAGAGATCCTGCTTACACTATGGTATTGTACATAGGAAATAAAATTCACCTTCTCTTGCAAATGGGCAAGTCAACCTGAAATAAAAGCAGTTAGGGCCAGAGTGGCATTACAGTGTAGGTCTACATTCTGGCCCCCTGCTACCAGGAAAAAAAAAAAAAAAGAAACAAAAAAAATAAGGATGGATTGAAAACTAAAAGTTGACAGCCAATTTCCAAAGTGAGGCTGTTAACAGGTACTAAAGAAATGAGATCATACCATTAAATTTTATAGGCCTGTTTTTAAAGGTTAAGGAGAAAATTGCTACACCATGTGTTTTGCAGAAAGGTTTTTCTGTTTTTTTTTCAAAGTAATTTTAAGATATTGCTCTCTCAAGAGATAGCTTTTAATAGAAATATCAAATTAAATTTCCAGCTCTTGAGATTTCCTGTAAGCAATAAGCTTGTACTATATACCTGTCTCTTTGTCAAGTAGATAATTATAAATATATATACGTTTACTTAAGAAAGAAAAACAATTCCCAGAGGCACCATGAGATGTTAATTATAATTTTAAAATGGTTACTGTTCAATTATCTCTTTTAGTCCCTGTTTGACCTGCTGTGTAATTAAGCATTATGTACAGACTTTCCAGACTTGACTTTGTGTCAGATCTTACTTCCAGAAGTGGCTCCATGAAGTCATTAGTAGCTCTGTCATTTACTTAGATAAGAAATTTTCAGCTCGATTTTCTTTCTTTTCATGTTGCCACTTACCTATCCAATGTGCAGAGTACTTGGCCCACTGGAAGCCTGTGGTGGCAATTTAGAACCCTGGAGTTCCAGACACTTTGTTAAGGCATGTGGGAAACATTAATTCTTACCTCTCTGCCCGCTGCCAAAGCACCAAGGGTTCACTATGAATTCCCAAGACCCACAACAGTATGAATCAGTGGATTTCTTTGGTCTTGTGACCTGACTTAAAATTGCTGCAGACTCTGTCCCTTAATCTGTCATTGACTTTATGACTCTGGACAGACCACTGATACCCCTGTTCAACAAAACATTTAATCAGGAATATGTATCTATATATATATTTGAAATTAATCATGCCTATAAATGCTTTTCTAAATTCGTGACTATGTATTTCATGAAAAAAAAAACCTCTTCACATATGAACTATGATACAATATTTCTAGAAAGAGGATTTCCTTCAGACTGCAACCTTACTAATGAATTACTATATCCACTGAAGCTGTATTAAATATCTTACTATACATTTACAAATACTGTTGCAGAGTGCCTGTGCCATATCACCCAAAAATGTGCTGCAAAGAGTTATNTAGACCTGATAATTTCAGTACTTTGTTAGACTTGTTGAGATTAGGCTATAAAGTAAGAGATAAAGATTACTAGATCTTGTTTGCAATAATTTTGGGGAAGTGATGCTTTACAGTCAAGTTTAATAATATTATTTATGTCCCACTTTCCCTTTCTCCTCCTCTATAACTTTCTCCCAGAGACAAATGCAACAGCCTAATAAAATCCAAAAACTTGCAGCAAGGAAAACACCACAAACAACTCAACACATGAAGCTGGAATTAAAAAAAAATAAATAATGTGAAATTCAAGAAAAGCAATAAGAACAGAACATCTTAACAGAAACACAATGAAATAAATCTGGGAAAAGGCTACTAACAGTGTGTCATATACCTGTTTTCAGGCACTGAAAAACAGATCTTCCTGCACTCCAGAAAGTCACAAGTGCCTGAGTCTCATTTCAATAATAAACTGTAACAGCACACATGTAAGGGTCAGCATATTTCCTCTTAATTCACTTTCTCATTTTGAAAAAAAAAAAAAGTGCTAGGAACAAAGACACAGTTTTTTTGGTGGGACTGATAAGCAAATAGCTGATTGCATGGTCATTAAAAAAAACATTCCTGGAGCACTTTGCTATTTGTAATTCAAAGTAGCATCCTTAATTCAGGTTTTTTGTTTGGTTGTCTTCTTGTGTTTTGTTTGTTTGTTTGTTTTTGTTGGGTTTGTTTTGGTTTTTTGTTTTGTTTTGGTTGGTTGGTTTTTTGTTTTTTTTTATTCTATCTAAAAGTATATTTGAATATAGAACACACCTACATTTCTGTTAATTAATCCGGTAACCAGTAAAATGAGGAAAAGGGTCCTGGGAATTTCAGTCTTAATACTTTAGTTTTCTATATGTTTCCCCACAACTTCTATTAATGTTTTCCTTTTGCTAAAGCATACACCCTGTACTTCAAAAAGTCAGCTGTAAATCAAGTCCTCCTCCCTTTTCTTTTTTCTTTTCTCTTTTTTTTTTTTTTGTTTTCTTTTTTTATTTGAATGCCGTATCTCTGGTAATAGGTAATTTCAAACTAATACCCCTGAGTTCTGGTTTAAAGCCTACAGCAATGGATTTGAAACTTTCCAAAGAAAACAAAGCAAGGTCGGTCATAATCAGCACAAAACTATTCTTCAAATTGTTCCTTCTAAAATATTCTGATTCTCAATTTGCACATAAAAATCAATGCAGTGATACTTTCACTAGCTCATAGGAGAGACCATAGCACCTATCAGAATACCCTAATTTGAAAGATAATTTATATTGACTTCATGAATATAATGAAAATTTATTTCCCCTATTAAAAAAATGCATTTTACTAAAATAAAACGTTCAGAGGTGTTATAGCCACACATACTGATATACTGCATATCCTCTTGCCTTTCTTTTGAGTTAACTTCCATACAGAAAAGAGCCTTTGACTCATAATTGGCAGAAAATCTAGTTGGAGACAACTCTTCAATAAGCTTATTTTCAATTCTGTTAAAAGAAGTCTTTGAAGATTATTACTTCAAAGTACTTCAGCTGCTACCTTTCATTTCATATAGGCATGATGAAAAAATAAAATTTATCATCAAACAATAGGAAACATCATTCTTTCTGACTAATTCCACTGAACTCCATCCATCTTTTCCTTTTTTCCTTCTTTTTTATGTTATGAGGTTTAGGGGCCTTGACAAGGAATGGATTCAATTTTCCCCTGCTAATGCAATCAATAAAAAATAGAGAGCACTACTGTGCTCTCTTTAAAGGAACTGGAATACACTTCTGATGATTTATTCAATGTATGGGCCCTAGCCTGCATACAAGACAGAGTACAACTTTATTTGAAAAGCCTGAGAGCTATTTCCTATATCTGAAAATACGTGAGCTGCTGTTCCCTCTTACAGCAGCTACACATACACTGGGGAAAACAGAAGGGAGCTCCTCAGCAGTTCATTAATCTTCTGTTAATGTGTGGAATGTATTACCCTTCCATATCCTGCTTAATGAAGTGGAGTCATTGATTTCTTTAAAGATAACACTGAGTAGTTATTGTTATGAATTAAATATATATTCACAATCAAATATGGTATTTAAAAGTGGGCACAGAGGGATAATACTTTCACAAGTGCATATTTTTGCATATTTGTGCGCAGACATAGACACTTCCATCTGTAGCCATGCTAATCAGATAATAGAGAAACTCTCCTGAAGATATAAACTAGTCTTTTTTATGACTTGTGTGTTTTAGTAATTTTTTTAAAGGTTACATTCCTTCCAGTTTATGTTAAATTATACAAAATTTTACTCCCTCTCAACTGCCACTGGAAAGTTGCACTCCCATCTTCTATTACATAGGACTAAGAAGGATAGGACTATTTATTTTAAGGTACTTTTAAATAGATTTTTGCACTGACATATATGTGTGCGTATATGCATATACAAATACACATATGTGTATATACACATATGCATTTTCTACGTAATTCCCAAATACAGTAATTTGAATAATTATTCCAGTAGTAATTTGAACTTCAACCCTTTGAATTTAGATGCATGTTTTAAGCCAGTTCTTTCTCTTGTGAAAATTTATGCACAAGCTAAAACACCAGAGCAAAGGAAAAACTTCAGTAACTCCAAAGCGAACAATGTCTCCAAGGTAACTGGTCCTTGGAGTGGCCTCAGAAACACGAATTCAGATACTTAGGCTTTCCATAGAAAACCACTGGAAAGTGTCCAGCTCAAAACAGTCATCCAAAAAACCTTCAAAGATGATTAGAAACCAGTCAAAGGCAAGTAATAGGAAAATTTTGAAAGCTAAGGGAACTGGGGAATGTTTTATCTAACCTTTCTTTTACACTGTTAATTTTTATCAGAACAAAGTTATACAACTGTAAAGGAAATGCATTCCTTTTCATTCAAATCAAGGGAGGAAAAGCAAAAATAAGTCCTAAAAATTAACGAACAGTAACTATTAAATAGTGGCATTCCCAATTGGATAGGTCATATATGATGCTCTGCCAGATCTTGTACACATTATGTATCTTCAAATCAGTTACAAAATCTTGCTGTGAAAGCAGCATTCCTATTTCCTAACAGATAATTTAAAATTACTGGACAATCATAAATGTTCAGGTAACATGCATTTAATGGTGCATAAAACCAAAGTATTAAAATGTAATTTTTAGCATACGAAGCAATGGTTACATAAAATAATTTCAAGTTCTATAGAGTAGATATTTTACACTCACAATTAAAAGCAAAAATGATTAAATGTCATATTTTTTTTCTTTAAATGAATAACTTCTCCACTCCCCATTAGTTATTTGACATTATATCCCAGACACTTCTATAAATAACACTCTGAAGAAGTCACTGAAGTCTAGAATACTGTTGTGTCTGTGTCAAATCAAGTAAATTAATTGGCAATGCCATACGTTGTCTGCTGCCTGGCTTAGCTGCCACATGCTGATAGCTAGAGAAGCACAGTAAAACCTCATTAAAATAAGTAGCGCCCAGGAGAAGGAAATGAGAATAAAAATGTTAAAAACAGAAGATGGAACTAAGCTCCTATTATAGCTCAGCAAAAAAGAGTTAATACAATGCAGAGTCACAGACTCTTCACACTCACTATTTTTCAACAAGTTGTTTATCTCTACAGAAGAAGATACTCATATACTGCAATCCATTGCTGGTAACAGTATATGTGCATCCTACATGGTCTTGCCTTGCTTCCTCTTATATCAAAATATAACAGGATGTATTCCAGAGTGAACTAATACTTGATGTAAACAACCATACAGCACTGGAGGGTTATTTTCTGGGAAGATGGCAAAAAGACAAAACATATGACAGATATTGGTGATTAAAGTGGTTCTAGAGGACTTTTCAGATTTTGTAGAGCTATACACAGTGTAAGAACCTAAGTAAAATGAAAAATAGACTAAAATCATAAACGTAATTACAACACCTGCTGACCCTTTATTATTATTTTATTGTTAATATTTATGTAACTATTTATTATTAGTTTTACAGATTTAGCTCAAAGCCAGGCCTGTATTTGGAAATAATTCTTTGTTTAAAAAAAAAAAAAACAACAAAAAACCCCCAAAACCAAAGTGATGAGTATGTTGTATTTTTTAATGGAAATATCAGGGATTAAATATCAAAAAATACTTAAAAAATAATGATGACTGTATTTCACATATTAACTCTGGTCTTTCTTCACTTTGCTCTAATTTTTTGTTAGCATTTCAAAGGATATCAGAGTGACACTCAAATTAAACTAACTATAGAGATATGCTTGATCTTTAATGAAGACTTCTCTCTATAAAAAAAATTAATTAGGTGTTAACAAAACCAAATAAAACCAATCAAAAGACTGTTTGGAAATGCTGTTGTGGAATAACTCATTAAACTCTGTCTTCAGTCTGCCAGAGTACCACCACTTCAATAAATTTCTAATCACTAGAGCACCTTATAAGATCAGTAAATCCTAAGCAGTAGCTGTGTTAAGTGAGAACGAAAAGGACTAGAAACACACCAACTCTTACTTCATGCTTTCTGCTTTTTTAAAAACTATTTTGCTCTTTTCCATTGTATTTCATATTAATTGCAGTCTGAAAATAGTTAATTCAGAAATGGATGCTATCCCATGTTGGTTTTATGTAGATTGCCTAATAAAAAGTTCTTACACTTTCTCTTACAACATGCATAATGTCCACGAACAGCATTCCCTCCTATGCTCTCCCCAGCGAAAGCACATGTATCTCCAGCAAAAATAGAGATATGTTGGTGCAGTAAAATAAAGACCACTTGGCACATTGTCTGGGATTCTCTGTTTGTTTTGTCCATTATGCCAAGGAGATGAACTGCAAATTGAAAAAGTGCTGAAAATGGCCACTAAGATTGTTGTGAAGAACAGAAAATCTGTCTTCTGAAAGTAGAGAGAGGTTCAGGAATACAACCTATAAAAAATGAGTCAGAGTCAGAAAGAGTAAGAATAAGGATGGTGCTGGCACAACAGCAAATAGGTGCAAGGTAGTTAAGAATAAATTAGAACAATTTAGGCAATTATAAGGTCTCTTTTGGAGCAGAAAGTCCTAGAATGGTGTTCTGCTAGGACACACCAGGAGCCCAGAACTTTTAAGATCGAGCTTGATCGGTTTATGAAAGAATGACATGGCCCAGCTGAATTATGAATTGGATTTGTCAAGCAAAAACTGCTCTACTATGATACATCACTCACTGTTACAAATAAAGAAAAAGTCAGTTTAGAAGCTTAAATTTAGGAACCACAAACAATGCACTTTTATACACAGTTAATTGCAGCACAAAAATTGGAAGTAAACTCAATTTTATTAATTTTTAATTAATGAATATTAAATGTTTTCAAATAAACTATGAATATTTGTATCACCTGTATGTATATATTTATGCATAGAATACATATATATGCATGTTATATATATATCGTAAAACATTTTAATTATTAGTAAGTTGGTATTATGAAGTATTTTGTGCATGTTATATAGATACTAGATGGAGAACACAGATATTTTAAGAAATATTAAAGTAATACAGTGGATTTGGTTAATGGGTTCTAATCCAATCCTCATATAAATTAAATATTAAGGAATAGCAGACTGATTTAATCTATCTAAATAAATCTCTGGCAACAGAAATCCAAGACACAGTAAGTGTGTGTGAGAGGAATACAACACACAAGCAGGAAATGTGAGGAAAATGATGATGACACAAGGTCTGTTTCATCACCTGAGCTGACGATAGCTCCTGCTCCTTGTCAGTATTCCAACCATCTCATGGATGAGTCTTGTGAATTACAACGAAATTTCCACTTTTGTTGTTTTGGTTCTTCTTGCTTTTGGCCAAAGGTTGGTCCAAAGAGGAAGTTAACTGATATTTTCTGAAATTCAACCACCCAAGGAAAAAGTGCCATCTCTCCAACAGATTAAACACCCATACCATTTGTAAATGCATTATGCCTTCTCATAAGTAGAACATAAAAACAAATAGAAATTGGTATTGGTATTCTTTGGCCTAGCATCAGCAGCAGTATTGTACTTCAACTGTTAATTAAGTGTGGTTTGATGTTGTTTTCCAGATTATACAGAGGGGAATATGAATAAAACTCCTCTCTCTTAAAGATCACGGGGCTATAGAGTACTAGAAACATGAAAGTTGAAAGCTTGTTTCCTGTATGAACAGAGGTTTTTTCTCTCTCTGAAGACATTTCTTCTTCTTTCTCTGAAGACTTTCCCTGTATCTTTTCAAGAGGAAAAATATATTATTTTTAATTCACCTATAGCATTTAGACTATGAGGAAAGATACACAGACTCCCAGTCCTGTTCTTCTGAGATGCCAAGCCCAATTTCAGTCTTGGTATGAATCCTGGCCTCCCTGAAGTTAATGACAGAAATTTTACTGCCTGCTGAGGGAACTGATTTCATCCTTCATCTTCAGAATACTGCAACCCTGCCGACTTCAGCCACTCTCTCTGTACATAGTATTTTGGCAGTCTAATGGAATAAGTAGATCATAGTTTTAGGAGTTGAGACTTACTGCTTCAGATTTTGTAAGCAAAAAAAATCCCCATCCTTATAAATCACTTCGTAAGACTCAAAATGCCTTTGAAATAATAAAAAACTCAAAAGGATCTTTGAGAATGCAGTAAAATTAAGCTTCTTTGTAGTTGTTTTTGTCTTCTTCTATGTCATGAGTGGTCTCTTAGGATTCATCTGAATTTTCTCTATTCACTGCTTTAATCACTCAGTATAGCAGTTCTTTGTTCTACAATGTCCAGACAGAAATACTTTTTTATAATCATTCACTTGCTGAAGATCTCTTATTTTAAATTTGCTTTATGATTATAAAACCACATGAAAAGGCAGTGAAGTTGCAAAAAACTGAAATGGGATGAAGAAAGACATCTTATCTTACAGCCATCTTCCTGTTTAAGAAATTTTATCTTCTTATAAATACCTACCTACTTAATTTTAGTTATTTTTGCCTCCCATACTTAACTAAGGGCCATAATCCTTCCTGAATAAATAAATACTGCATAAACAGAGCTTTTAAAATGATAGAAGCTGCTGACTTTGAGGTTTCTTAATACTAGCAAGAGATCAATACATTCAGGAAATACAGACAGATCTGGATCAATTGCTAGGGAATGAAAAAAATGCATCTGGAACCAAATTAGTTAAGAATACGTTATGAAAACCCGTGAAGTCATCTGGTATTTTAAACAGCTATTTTTAACTAAAGTCAGGGAGTAAGAATATACAGTACCATATTTCCTAGGATAAGGATGAGGATATAAAAATATGAATCTGGATTTAAAGTAAGGCAGAGGAGTCACATCGTAGAATAAAATACAACAAACTTCAGCCCCACTCTCACAGGCATTTCCATACATATTTAACTTTTATATTTGATAAATGAAGAAAGCAAAACTGAATGCCAGCAGCTTAGGACCAGCTAAATCCCACTGTGCTCTGATGATCTGCATTAATTCAGGATGTATTCCAGGGAAATAATGCCCCAATCTGCTAACAACCTATTGCAACAATGGTTTCAAAAAATGAAAAAGAAACAAGTGGGTTTTTTCTTTCTCATATAACTCAGAAAAAACAAAACAAAACAAAACAAAAAACAAACAAACCACAAACCAAACAAAAATAAACCCCAGTGCTATACCAAGCAAAAGAAAATTTCTTGTGAGAAACTCCTGACTTTGCTTTTCTAAAACCACACTGGTTTCAATGGCCTCACCTGTATCAGCCAGAAGTGCAGTTCAACGGAAGCAGGTTTCTACATCGAGAAAGTTGCCACTGGGAATGTGACATTCATATTATACAGGATTAAGAGATTTTATTTTCTGCTACATCTAACCTGTGCTGTAGCCTGAATGCCCATTTACAGCAGATGCGGGCCAGGGGCCCTGTGAGAGGGCACCTTCTGGTTTAGCTGCATCAGAGGGGAATCCAGCTGCCACTCTCTGAGATGGCTCAGCAATGTTAACTGCAGCAACTTGGGCCAAGCTGTTTTTTTCCAAAGGGCATTTCTGATCCACACTAATATACTAATGTAGACAAATCCAGCTCCTACGAAGCAATGATGGTCAAACAAATCAGGTAGCTGAGAGTGAGAGAAGCTTGCTTTCCAGTGGCAAAGAAGTTCACAGTCAACTGGCAACACTTAGCTTCATACTCAAGACTGTCATTCTGTCTCGAATGCAAGGTCACATCACAATTTTCATCACCCTATTTATCTGTAGCAGTAGATGTATTTGGATCCAACAATAGCAATACATTCCATTATAACTGCAAGGACAGGACACAATGCATTTAACAAGATGGGCCTGAGCATGATTAAATGTTATGGATTTAAAATCTTGGAATTTTTCTTTCATCTACCAACCCTGTGCCTCAGAGGGATCACCTCCTCTCTCTTTT
>VXBX01001369.1:179504-194168 GCA_013400415.1 Scytalopus superciliaris
CACACACCTTTTTTTTTTTTTGTGGGGTAAAGGGACTTCTTGGTCTGTACCCTTGTACTGATTGTGATCTTTTTTTTAATTAAATTATAGTTCTGATTTATAATCTGTTTGTGAATTAGATTCGTTTCTCCCGCCGGTTTATCTTTAAACCAGGACATTAAAACAAACAAAACACATATTTTACAAACAAAGAAACAAACAGTAATAGATGTAAAACCAGAGATTCTCATCTGAAAAACAACTGCTTCCTTGATACAAATAGTCTGTAGACTATTGGCCAGTTTCCCACCTGTTGCAAGTGGACGTATTTTCACTAAACCCACTGATATGTTATTCCAGTGTATAACCTGAAAATGTGACCAAGATTTTATAATTAGTTGTTTCACCATTACAACTTGCAGTCCAAAAGCAAAATTAAGGCATTTTAAGTATCCAAGAACACTCTACACATTAGTTAAATTTTATTATGGTCAGTTCCTCTAAATTCTTTATTTATATAACAATGGCACAGAAAATGAGACATTACCAACAGTAAAGAAACCAGAGCTAAGGCCCTGACTTATGGAAACCAATGTACCAATATTGAAGGTATTGGTGGTAAATCAATTTGATGTACATGCTTTTCAGTTTGATTCTAATACTGACTTTCAGGAAAACCTTTGGCATATCACAATCTTACTATGCATCTTCCTCAGCTATAGAATAGGAACAATTTATTCTCCATGTCAGTGTCAGATTCAGTATGAAACTTTAAGAGTCTTTAATGTCTTGAAAGTCTTTTGAATTATTTCTTCACATAATCTGACACTGTGGCACAAAAGGAGCTTTATGATGTACATAGTTTCTGTATTGTTTATGAGTCAACACCTGGCTAGTATTTTACAGTGGTAAAGTCATCATGGATTTTTTCCAAAACATCAATCCAACAATTAGAACATCAACCAATATTTGTAGAGCTGTAGAACAAAATTCCCTTTAAGATGTGGACATAAGTAGTATTTCTTTATTTTAGATCTTCAGACTTCTTTTGAAGTCAGGAAATAAAAAATATTAAATTTCAATTTTTATTTTTATTTTTTTTTCAATAGGACATATCTAATTTTGCAGAAACAAACAAAAAATATTTTATTCTTTCAGTCATCCATCTACAAGAGAGAACCAAAAAAATGGCAAGGTACAAATGTTCTGGATGACAGAGGCCCAGAAACTTAATTCAGGAACAACATTTAAAAAACGCCGTAGGACTAACCAAAGAATTTTTTTCATGCCCAGTGGCAATTTTTCTCACAAAATGAGATTTAGGTGCATGATCTAGTGAATAATGATTTGGTATCTCTCTCCTGTCCCCCGTCTTGACAGCTTATGCCACAACAAAGCATAAAATACTGTCAAAGGCATCCAGTTTGCACTTCATGACAGCATACAACAAACCAAAAAAGCAGACAAGTTATCCATCATCTGCTGAGAAGAGAATAACCCCTAAGACAAGGGAGTGGAATAGACAAATGCTGTAGCTGTGCAATTTGTCACAATTAATCAGTTAATTATTAATGTATTATGATTTAATTTTGTTATGTATGATCTAATCAAATGAGTAGAAGTCTTTCATGTCTTGATAATTTTAAAATGAGCATTAAGATCCAATATATTAAGACAAACATGAGTAGGGGGTTGAGGGAAGAACTGTACCAGCAGAACAAGAAGGCTAAAGAGACAGAGGCCATTGCAGAGCTCTGCCATAATCTTCAAGTACCTACTGTCTTCCTGCCTTCAGAAAACTAAAAACAATTACTCAATATCCCTTGCCCTTTGAAGTCTCATTCCCTGTTAACTGTGACAGAGAATTCAGATCAAATTAGGGAACAGTTTTGAAAACTGAAGGAAACTTTATTGACTACAGAACTTTTTTTTTATATATATATCAGTAATTGGAAGCAACAAATGAGACATTTCAAGACAGTAAGTCAAGAATAATGTTTGTGAACAAACAAAAAAAGTGTTTAATGAAATTAACTCAAAAATTAGTACTGATTATTCTAAAGGGAAACAGAGAATAAAAGAGAAACCCCATATGATCAACTGCAGCAAAGTGAACTTGCACAGATGCACAAAGAAAAAGCTTTGGCAAATTATATATTTTGTGCCATTTTCCATCCATCATGAACAAAGACATACAAAAATTTATTTAAAAGACATATACGCATACTTTATAGCTAAATAAATATTAAATATTCAATGTCTTCTGGATTATACACATAATTTTGTAAATATATTGTGATATGTGTATATGTACTTATACATACATAAAAGCACTGGGTAACCAGTTCAATCTATGGATAAGACAAAAAATACAGTTCTTACAGCAGAGAACTGTTCTTCACAGGAAGAAGCTGAAATGAGCAGTTACTTAATTTTGCCTCAGGTTGCATATTACTTTGACCTTACTCTAGCCTTTCATTAGCTCTTCCAGCAATTTGTATTTCGTTCATGATTTTGCTTCATCTGCCTAGAGCTTTCAGTGTGTGCATCCAGTAAGACTGTGTTAAAGAAAAATAAAATAAATAAAATAAATAAAGTGTAATGTTTGTTTGTTGTCTCTGAAAAATGTAAAATAATAGCAGGGCTTACCATTATACTTTTTAGAATGTTCTGGGTTTGAAACCAGGACATAATTCACCATTTCATCCAGTGACTGTATTTATTGATTTAACTAGCATTGTATTATTCTAAATATTAAAAACAATGCACTCTTCAGTGGCATCACCCAGTGAAAATTGAATCAGAAGATGCATCAGCAACATACACATACAAATTTAGTGATGAGAGTACTCTCACTGATATTAATGCATATTGGTATGCTGGATTGGAAGTGTTTTTGCTCCAGTGTGAATAGCTGCCCACCAACACTGTCAGTCACTATGACAGCGTGCATTACATTTTTAGGTTTTAATTATTATTTGTTAGGTCTGCAGATATCTAGGGGAAAAACAGGCCCAAGTTCTACTGCAGGAACTCTGGATTGCTCTTCTTTAGACTACTACGCAATGACAATGGTCATCTGCCTCATTGTTCATTTTAGTGACTTTAAGATGACCCCAAGCTCTGAAATTAAACACTCAGGCTGTATTTCTGTCTTTTGAAAGTTTAACTACCAGAATGCATGAAAAATTCTAATAGATCCTTCATGAGCGATCATAAATCAAGTAACTTATCTGAGCAAGTAGCAAAGAAATCCCAGCACTATTACAATTCTAATCTTCAGAGATAAAGGATGAATTTAGTTCAGTGACAATCAATCCCTTATTAAGATTTCAACAGCTTACTGTATTACCCCATTTTTTTTTCCTTTTCCATATCTCTATCTGAACTTATTGGTGATATTTGAAGTACTTTTCAGTAGGAAGTCAAACTAACCTTCAGAGAAGTGAGTTTGAAACATCAGTAGTAAATAAATTGCTTACCAGTAAAGAACTGAGACACAGGTCCCAAAAATAGTGCCATTACAGTCCAAAAAGCCCAGACAACAATCCCTCTCCAAAAGCAGACAGTTCTGCTGCATTTTCTAATATGAAATTCCTAGAGCATCCTTACAAAAACTTCTGGAGCAGCAAGTAGAGGGGTCAAAAAAAGTTTCCTACTTTCTACTTGGTGCTATCAAACAGTGCATTCTTTCAAGGCAGAGCATTCAACTATTTGTAAACAGAACAGCTGACAGAGCTGCCTAGGATGGGGTTTTAAATCTAAACCTGTGACTTCATCCTTGGAGACACTCAAAACTCATCTTGGCATGTCTCTGAGCAACATGCTCTAGTTGACTCTGCTTTGAGAAGGGAGTTGGACTAGATGGTCCCCACGGGTCCCCTCCAGCATCATCCATACTGTGATTCTGCAATGCCATTATTATGCACATATATGGAAAACCTCACTGTTGTGAATGATCTGCCAGAGCTGGTAAATAACTGTGTACTAAACATCTCAAGCAGAAACAAGGAGAGAAGGGACATTTGATGGAATGTTCTGTTGGCCTATTAGAGCCCATCAGCTTGGAATTCAGTCTAAGATGGGCTTTATTAGTGTGAGGGAAAAAAACAACATTTATCTCCCTCTCTGATTCTGTATAGGCCTGTCATATCTGTCATTACTCAGGAGCAAGAGGAAGAAAATAAGTTCATCAGAAGGCCATACAGACATCACTTCATGTAAAACAGAAATGGGGGGTGAGGGGTGGGAGAATTATTGCAGAAAAACTGCTACAAATGGAAAATGGGCTCTACCACCCACAGACACAGAAGCCAGACTTGAAGTTTAGTCCAGAATTTCTTGAACCTGGCAGGTGTGACTTTCTGTAGCGATCACACAAAAAAGAAAGTATAAGCCACTGAAAAGAGGCAATGTGAAGAATATTAGTTTGGACCTACCCCTTTCAAGGATGCACACAATATTCTTTAAAACTCTGTACCCAAATAGTTACTTCACCTTCGACTTGCAATCATTTGCAAAAGCTATTAAAGAAAGAAAAAATAACTAAATTTTTTTTTTCCAGAAGGTGATCAAATAACAGCATATCTGAATGAGTAACTTAAACAAAATTAAAAGCATAATAAAGAGGTACACTAATATAACGTGATTCTTATATACATTATCACATGCCCTGATCTTTCTGATGCAATGATCTGTATTTTGCTTATTTTACATATTCTCATATTAATTTTATTCTTGCAAGAACCCTTTTGGGTTTTTGGTCAGTTTCATTTACATATTGATCATATGCATGCAGCAATCTTTCACTTACAAGTCAGATTCTAGTCCTCTCTATATTATAGTCATCTGATTCCAGTAAAGAGCTCTCATTTCTCTTGTCAGCTTCTATTGATTTATTTTTTTGTATTGTTCTTTCCAACATAAAGGAAATATATTCCATATAATTTTCATAGGTATCATGTTAATTTTTAAATTGAAGTCAACATTTTGATCCTCCATTGCCTTTTTCCACATTATAGCATTTCTACTGATAAAAGCATTTTAAACATTTTATCTTGACATTATTGTTAACTGCTCAGAAGGACAATCCTGTCAGTATCTCTTACAGTACTAAATTCACAGCACTCTTGGATGATCTCTTTCTATCCTTGTATTAAACACTTCCAGTTATCCCACTGATTTTGATGAGAGGAAAATAAACTAAAACTTCATAGCTGTGTAACTTTGTCACACACACACACACACACACACACACACACACACACACACACACACAGCTTCACATCTGTTTTATGGTACAAGTAGGCCAATTGATTTTTTTTGACTTACTTATATAGCCTTTACCAAAACAAAACCTTCCATGATTGTCAGAAATTACTTCTCCAAAACCAACTTAGGACTGACATTTCTTCTCCAGGATTTCATCTCCACACCACTTCACCTCAGTGAAACACTTTCCTCTTGCGGCCTGAAAATGCTGATTACTGCCAGCTCCCAGTACCAAGCCTTAAAACACTCTATTTGCCCACACAAATTACCTCAATTCCATTTCAGACTAAGACAGCTAAAAAAGTGCAGCACTGCACAGCACTCAAAACTTCCCATCTGCAGGTAGCACTAGGGGTGTAAAAAGGATGAAGCAGATGACATTCTCCCTGGATCATGATTCAGGGCAAGACAGCTTTCAGAGCCTTGCTGATGATCAAAAATGCCTTCCTTTAGCCAGAAGGTAGCTATACAAATAAAGTAAATCCCACAATTAACTTAAAAATTATTGCAATCAATATTTTCCCTAGATAAGGCATTCAAAAGCTGTAGAAAGCAATTATTCACAGTGAAAAAAATTCAATACTGACTTAGTGAGCTACATTAAAAATATATTTACAAAAAAAAAAAAAAGAAAAAGGCTAAGAGACTGAGAGACAGCTACCCTTACTTCACAGTCATGTAGCTCCATTCATCATGGTTGGAAAGACATATGTAAATGTATTTCCAAACAATTTTATTCCATACTATGAAATGACATACTAAAGCAAATGTCCCTTATTTCTTCTATAACATCAAAGTTTACCTCACTGTCAAGGTGCTGGGACAATTGGTCCCAATCCCCCAAGGTGTCCACCCATTTGTACTTCTCCAGCTACATGTGGCTTCTTAAACTGACATTATACAATAATGTAAGGATGAAGTGCAGGACTGTAGGCTCTAAATCCTGTACCTGTACAGACATATCAGGAGCAAGACTTTTCCAAGGGAACATAATAATGAAACTACTTAATCACCACTCTTTCAACTATAGTCAGAAATTTATCAAAACTAGAAAAAAGAAACAAAGACCAAAAAAATGGGACTTGACATGAACGTTTTCAAGTTATCAAGACTTGGCCTAACGGGATCTAAAGAAGATAATGCCTTGCTATTTTATTATTTCTTCTAAAAAAGTTGATAAATAGACCACTGTACAAATATTCAGTTGCTTTTATTGCTAATGGAGCACTGTTAACATGTTTGAAGGTATATTTCATTGATTTGATGCATTAGTAAGCACTCTCTATGGTTCAAATGATCCATTTACAGTGGAACCTGAAAACATTAATTTCTATACTGAAGGCAGTACCAGAAGGCTATTTGACCCCATTTTCTGCTTACTTGCAGTGAACAAAATATGCTATTTATTGCAATGTGGCTGCCATTACTTTTACATATGCATTAAAGCACAAAAAGTAATTTCTGTTCTTGCATAAATTTAAATTGCCTGTGCCTCTAAGCCAATGCATTTCCAGTTAGTGTAAGTGGAGTTTTCTTTCTTCATAAACAGCCTGTGCACATCACTGTAGAGATAATAAAGCATCACCTCTTGAAAAAACTGCATACATGCACCATGGACAGCGTCAGAAGAAGTAACAGAAATTACAAGCATTTCAACTACTGAAAACTCAAACCCAAATAGTTTTCTTCTGAATTTGTTTCTGATAGAAGTTACATATGTGTAACGTATATGCATATATGCGTGCAGAAGACATAATTCCCAGCTGACAAAACCTAAAGACTGGAATGTCAGCAAGAGCAACAATTAATGTCAGGCAGGACTTGGCAGGTGTGATGGAAGGAAGGAAGAATGAGACTGGACATAAAATTACTTGTACTCGAGCAGCTAAATCAAAGAACCAAGTAATGCATTGGCAATCAGAGGAAGAAGAGAACTGCAAAAACACGGCAGAGAAAGACTAGCAAATGAAAAAGCAACAGTATAAATTTGCTTTCTTCAAAGACATGAAGGAAAAACAAACAGCAGCAAACGATGGAAGCTGGAGAAAAATGGGCAGCTAATTCAAAAGGGATGGATGATACTATAATTCCTCTGAGACTACCTAATATAGTATTTCTTTCAATATTTGAGAGAGATGTCAGGATGATATACATATATATATTTAGTTTGAAGAATGGGAGACAGAAGTCTGGAAAATCACACTACTATCACTAAAAGTCTTTAGAAAACAGCACTAAGGAAAACAGGCTTATTTTAAGTTCTTCAGACAGCCATCCTGTCTCCTGGGAACTAAAATGCATAAGATTGAAGAAGATGGCAGCAACAGCAAGGCAGAGGTTACTGATCGTTTTTCATGTTGGAATAAATAATTCAGCTTAAACCTCCTTTGTGTGGATCTAAAGTAAATGCCGGGTGACAAAAGATGTTCCAGGAAATGTAGGCTCAGGTAATCCTCAGAAAGGAATCTCCTTGTCCACAGATTAAAAAACAATGGCTCAGAAAACAGTAATTTCAGTTTGGTGATGTCTGACCACAATAAACCCAAAAACCAGAAGAAAATGAGTAAAACTCTCAAGAGTTTCCAAAGAATCAGTAAGGAAAGGAGGGTCAAAGCTGGTAAAATTTTTCAGCTAAAAGGCAACAGATGGAAGACACTTGTATGACCTTCACACTTCTTGCAAAAACATAGAGAAGGAAATGAGATAAATGCAGCACTGTCAAAGAGAAACATCTCAGAGTATCAAACAGAACAGTATTACAGTCAACACAACAATTGCGCTATATCCACAGGAATTCTGCTTTGGCTAAAAGGGAAGAAAATGTTAAAGTGTGTGTCATAATTACAGTATTTTGAACGAATCCTGGAAGAAGAGCTCTCAGTAGAGGATAAGTAACTGAATATGGAGATGATCAAATACAACTAAAATTATGACTAGAACAGAAGAATATAAAGTTATAATATAGCAGCATTGCATCTTAGTGAAAAAAAATCAAAATGTTTATTGATTTTTGCAATCTGCTATGTGAAAATAGTGATAGATTATATCACACACACATACACACAACAAAAAAACCAAAACCAAAACAAAAAAACAAAAAAACAAAAAAACAAAAAAACCCCAAACAAACAAACAAAAAAACCCAACAAAAAAAAACAAACCAAACCCCCCCCCAAAAAAAAAAAAAACAAAAAAACCCCAAACAAAAAAACAAAAAAAACCAACAAAAAAAAAAAAACCAAACCCCCCCCCAAAAAAAAAAAAAAAAAAAAAAACCAAAAAAAAAAAAAAAAAAAAAAAAAAAAAAAAAAAAAAAAAAACAAACCAACAAAACCTCGAAAGGAATTACTGGTTAAATGTACTTAATCTCACATTTTTATATGAAGAGTGAATAGAGAAACAAGAAATGATGAAAATTTCACTGTCACAGGCCATACACAATTCTCTCTCTCCAAAACAAGACTACAAGATTCAGGTATTTTCAATCAGAAGATAGATTTTTTTATGGTCATCAGAAAAAAACCCATAACACAAAGAAGTGATTTTAGGCTTATGAGATGGATTGTTTGTCACAGTTAGTAGGCACCAGATCATCTGCTAAACATGGCAGAACTGGAATGAAAACAGGAACATGCCTCTTAACTTGAGCTTCAGAAAGATGCTCTGGAAGACAGTAAAGATTGCTCTTTTCCATCTTGCAAGAATAGAATAGAATAGAATAGAATAGAATAGAATAGAATAGAATAGAATAGAATAATGTTTCACACCTTAAAACCTATGGGCAGTACACTGGAAAATGGGAACACAGAACAAGCATTTACTGTCTCTTTTAATAAAAGAATTGGGAGAAACTAGTACATTGCAAAAAAACCCAAAAAAACCCAAAAAACCCCAACTTCTTTGTACAATACTAATTCTATACTGAAGAGACTGAGTTAATATGGCTTCAAAAACCTATTGTCACAAGCAAAAAAAGGAGATAGAAAGTCATTAATCCTCATCAGGAAGCCCTTCAGCCACAAATTTCAGCAAACTGGAAGTATATTAAAGGTATATACTTGCCGTAATTTGAACTCTTTCCTGGAAATCTTTCAGTAACTAGTGATACGAACCAGATTTTTAAAATAAATTGGTGAAATTCTCCATTTCGCATTTTGACTTAGCAAATGTACTGCTAGGGTGCAAATAAAATGCTCTTAATCTGTCCTGCATTTTTTGTCTGTGACAGACTTTAATGCTGACATTCGTTTTCTGCTTAGTTCCTAAGGTTACTACAAGTGGAAAGCAACTGAAATATACTTTGTGACCTGTACCTCACAGTGTCAAAAGAGTAGCTGATTTGTAGGATATTGATGTTTGAACTGGACATCTGCTCCCCTTGGTGAGATCAGCATAGGTGACATAGAGCTATGGCTGCAGGAAACTGGACTTGATTGTGCATTCTGTCCCTTTCAGCAAAGCACATGAATTATTTCTATATATATCATCATTTCTTTGTAGAAGCTTCAGGTATTGGTTTTCTGAAGCAAGAAATCTAAGTTGCCACCTCGCAGCTCTAATAAAATATCGTATTTTAAGTATCAAACTCACTTAATCTTCAGAAATGATTGTGTGCTTGCTTGTACCTTCCTAGAAAAATTCTTAAAAAAAAAAATAATCGATTTGTACCTTCATTCATAGTGGCCCTAAAAAATTATGCTGAATGACTGATTAGTAATTATTGGCCTAATAGCAATAATAATATTAGATTGACTGTGATCTAGAAATAACAGGAAGGAATTTACCAGCATAAAGTGGTTGACATGCAAAGCTATTTAAACAGTAGCTTCAGATGAGGCTCTTCAGCAATGTAGTTAAGTGTTTTATGAACCATCCCAATAACAATTACTTTAAGTGGACAGTGAAATATACTGCCCTCAGGAAAATTCAATCAGCTTTTCTCATCTTTAAATTGTGTGAAAATGCATCTCATCCAAGTAGAATACACAAAATAGCAAATATACTCTTGCTAAAGAAATTCTGTAATACCAAACACCACTCTTTATGCAGTGATACTGTGCCTGATCAAAATTACAACCCAGAACTAGATGTTTTCACCAATCCAACTAATGAAAGACAACTCCTCTGCTTACTGAGAAAGAGAATGTATTCTATCTCCTAAAGATAAAAACTATTGTCCATTAATAGCCACTAGTCTTTTCATTAACAGCTTGCAGAAAGTTGTTTACAGTTCTGGATGATGTGTCATTTTATTCTGTGAAGTTTACTATCAAACATGTCCTCTGTCAGTGCCATCTAAAACACAGCTGACTTTCCGGTTTGTTTGTTTTTATAAAACAAACAAACAACCCCCCCAAACAAACAAACAAAAAACCAGAGCTTGCAATTATGCAAAAATGCACACTGCTCAATTGCCTCTCCATGGATAAAATCATGCTTTAACAGAATGCTTGATTAGCACATTAGCAAAGACAAGCTAACAGAAAGTAAGTTGCAATATATACCTAAAAAAATACTCTATATGTATTTTTCCCTATGGTGAATGCAATGGTGCTTAGTGCTCCCTGCAAAAGTTAGATTACCTTATTTTTATAGTGAAGAGCATGCATTCAGACAGCTCCATTCAATAGATGGATTTGATATTCTAAACATAGCTTGCCTTCTTTCAAATGTGTTTCAGTGGTGTTACCCTTATTTGCAAGTGTGGATATAGCCCTCCTGGGGCTCCCTTAAAGGGAGAAGAAACCATGCAGTTGCTTGGCACAGGGAAGAAAAGATTTGGGTGTGATAATTGTGCCAAAGGCTATTAAGTCAAAGTAAAAACAAAAGCTGGCAAATATATTACAACTGAAGTTTCGCTGCCTACTAGTAGCCCTAGTTCTAATGGCAACTTCTTTTTTTTGCTTTTCATTTTTGCAGTGATACAGATTCTCAACTACTGTAAATGAGGATACAGAAACAGAATACACAACACTGAATGTTGTGTATGTAAAGACTTACTGCTTAACAACCAAGGGAATAGGTAATCTCTATCACTAAATTCTGAAAGAAAGGAAATGTGAATTTACAGTCCTATAATGCATGCTTTTAGAATAAACAGTGAAAGAGGAAAAACAGAGGGATGAAGGGAAAGCAAAATATAAGATACCAGAGCAATACGTTAATTTTAAATATTTATTTATTTGATGGTTGAGGGATGTGGATGAAGAATTCAATTCAAATTATTCATCTGGTTGCCATCAAAGCCTTTAAAGTTATGTACATGTAACAACAAATAGCAAAAGTGAAGTGTGAAGACGGGTACAACAAACGTAGATTGCATAATGACTGAACAGGAAGCTACACAAGTAAAGTGAATACAGGGTTACGAAGACATTACAACTGAAGCTTGTAAATGATCAGTTTTAAGCACCATTTCAGTATTTTCTAGTGGTTTATACTAACGACATAAAATCAGAAAGCTGTGTCATATACTCATGGTCTGAAAGATCTGTGGATAGAAACAGATAACCTCAATGATATGGGTAGTAGGAACAGGATTATATCTCACTGAAAATTCTCTTAGAAGGTGCACCTTCTGACAATTTAAAAAAATCAGAAGCAGAAAGGTCCAGATGTACTTCAGTACTAGTGTCATTGCACATGAGACAGCCACTGATGTTCAAAGACAATGGTTGTACAAGTAGAGCTGCTGAGTACATCTACAGGGATTATACAAAAAACTCCTCATAAAAACAAAACCAAAACAACCAAAGAGAGAGTAAAAATGAGTGCAACATACATCACAACAGCAGCAGGAATTCATAAAGTCAGAAATACAAGTGGTGTGGGAGAGTCTGACCCCATTAGCTGAGATGAGGGATTGGGCTACTACAATTCACTGCAGCTCATCCTGCACAGGACCATTTCAGTAATCCAGCCTGATGAACTGGAGACTGAGCAAACAAAGAGCTCAACTTAAATAGAGCAGCTGCATCGAACAAGTAGGTAAACACCCCTAATATCCTGAAACCCATTCCAGTACCCTAAACTTCAAGAAATATTAAAATAATGCTACTACTACTAAAACAACCACATTAAGTGGTTTAGGGTAGGAAAAAGAAATCAGTTGGGTTTTTTCCTATGATTGACAAAACCGTAAGAGGGTATTTTGAATTTTGATTTTTTTTTTTTTTAATGTTTGATTATTTGTAAAGGTTTGTTGTGACAATATGTAAGACCTTACAAGTCACAAGTTTTTTAGGACTCCCTACTGTGGCACTGCTTTCTTCTTATATCTATCCTTGTGCCATGATTAGGTTTTGGATTTTGTCTGTTGCTGCAGGGCTTTTGGCACAATCAATCACCCCAAAAAACATCTCTAGAAGCCTGAAAATTAAATAATTGACACCAATCACCCTCTCAATGACATCGACATTCTCATTCAGTTCCTGGCAATGGATCTATGATACAAACTGTTTTGATCAAAATTAAGCTTTTTTGAATCTGCTGAAATGGCATAATTTAAGTAATCTCTTCCTTCCTTTTGAGAAAATAAACATCCCTATTCCTAAGAAGCACTCCATATAAATTGGTTCTTTCAAAAACATGATGCTAATATTTAGTAACCAATAATATACTGAAACTGAATTAACATGCACCATATAATCATCAGAGAGGAAACAGCCTATGGCACTGGAAAACTGAATTTTCCCTGAAATACATAAACACAGAGATTTTTAAATGTGGTGTTCACACCCACTTCCGATATACAAGAGGAATTTAGGGACATAAATAGCAGCAGAAACCTGAATCTTCTCTTCATGATTTACAATATTCCTTAACTGCTGTATAAAAGCCTGAGTATTACCATATGAGTGTAAGATACAGGTAATGGGATAAATCTTAAGTCATTGCTGCATCATGTCAGATTTAAAGCTGCCCTGGATGAAGGTGTAACTTTTTCTGAAATATGAATATTGCTAGAGGGAACTTCTAACTCTATGCTGCCTTAGAAAGACTGTTCAAGTTTTGTTTCAATATTTAATGAGTTCTCTATGATATTTCAAAAGAGTAACTAGAAAGAGGCCATTACAGAAGTACTCTTTTATGGGTGACATGAAAGCGATATGGATAGTTAAATTAACAGTTAATCAGGGCTTCTGAGAGAACTTGACTAATGCATTTATCATTAGCTTTACAAACATGCTCTTGCAAATCAAGGAGATTTTTTTTTTCCTTTTTTCTTTTAAAATAGGATTTTAGTGCATTTTTTCATTTATTGCAGCAAAAGGCTCATACTTGTTCCTTATATTGTGAAAAGAGAGGCTTGATTCTTCTATTTTTCTGTGAGGAATATTCCTATTATTGTCTATTTATTCTTATGCAATTTAAAAAAAATATTTTCTGGCAGCTAAATGAAAAAAAAAAAAAATAAAATCTTCCTAGATATAATCTAGGGCTGCGTTTGGAGACACTGAGAACTGGCAGCACAGAAGTAGCAAATGCAGGAATGAATCAACTCTTAATGGATTTTATATATTAGCTAAAGCCAGATTCTGGCTCTTCTCCTGTCATTCTTAGAGAGATCTATGAGACACCAATAGCTCACATAACTATTTGAGATGAAAAGAGGTTTTGTCAGGCCAGGTTTCAAAAAAAAAAAAAANTAAGATACAGGTAATGGGATAAATCTTAAGTCATTGCTGCATCATGTCAGATTTAAAGCTGCCCTGGATGAAGGTGTAACTTTTTCTGAAATATGAATATTGCTAGAGGGAACTTCTAACTCTATGCTGCCTTAGAAAGACTGTTCAAGTTTTGTTTCAATATTTAATGAGTTCTCTATGATATTTCAAAAGAGTAACTAGAAAGAGGCCATTACAGAAGTACTCTTTTATGGGTGACATGAAAGCGATATGGATAGTTAAATTAACAGTTAATCAGGGCTTCTGAGAGAACTTGACTAATGCATTTATCATTAGCTTTACAAACATGCTCTTGCAAATCAAGGAGATTTTTTTTTTCCTTTTTTCTTTTAAAATAGGATTTTAGTGCATTTTTTCATTTATTGCAGCAAAAGGCTCATACTTGTTCCTTATATTGTGAAAAGAGAGGCTTGATTCTTCTATTTTTCTGTGAGGAATATTCCTATTATTGTCTATTTATTCTTATGCAATTTAAAAAAAATATTTTCTGGCAGCTAAATGAAAAAAAAAAAAAATAAAATCTTCCTAGATATAATCTAGGGCTGCGTTTGGAGACACTGAGAACTGGCAGCACAGAAGTAGAAAATGCAGGAATAAATCAACTCTTAATGGATTTTATATATTAGCTAAAGCCAGATTCTGGCTCTTCTCCTGTCATTCTTAGAGAGATCTATGAGACACCAATAGCTCACATAACTATTTGAGATGAAAAGAGGTTTTGTCAGGC
>VXBX01001369.1:194207-232911 GCA_013400415.1 Scytalopus superciliaris
AAAAAAAAAAAAAATCCTCTAGTAGAGGAGTCCTTCAAAACCTGCCACATGATGAAAAAACAGACTTCTGATACTTCTAATCCCATTATAATTTACAAAGCGGAGACAAATCCATACTCTTGAAGTGCATTTGAAGAATGCTTTCTGATGCATTGCTAAGTGTTTGGGAGATTGATTGTATGCTTTTTATTTATTTTGAAGGATGCAATTTCCCCACATATTTTTGTGGGTGTGTAAAATTTCTGATAGTGTTAGTTGAAAACACTCCTTTAAAAAGGGAAAAGGCAAACTTTGTTCTCAAATAAAAAACTCAACTCAGTCAGATATTTAAAAAAAAAAATTGTCTTACATTTGTCTTATTCTTTTAAATGCTACACAAAAATATAAAATAATTAACATATAAAATGCATGAACTGCACTTTTGAATAAATTTATATAAACTAGTTCTTTAGAAAGAGCACCAAGTTTGACTTGTGTACTGCATAGAATTTTAATTCTCTGATTATCATTAATTTATGCAGTTCTGCAGAAGTTCATGGTGTTTAAGCAAAATGCATTATAAAAATGTATTCAAGGAATGATATCAGGGAAGGATTAGAATAGAAAATGGTAAAAGTTAAATATTTCTAACCTCAGTAGCTATGACATAAAAATGCAAAATCCAGCACAGAAGGTAAATACTCCTAAAGTTTTTGTTTAGAAAATATTTTTTCTATAGAAGATACATAGATATGTATTTAGAAAAGAGCCAGATAGCTCATTAGAAAATATTTTATAAAGCATTTTGCACGACAGAAAGTCTTTTTGCTGTTGTTATAAGGAGTAAGTGAATTTTGAGCCTTTCAGAGCTTTGTGTTAAGTTAGCCTAAAGGGATCTACATGTGCTTTAACTAGGAAAAAAAGGGTATCTCCCATTTTTCAAGATTGAATAAATCCAAAAGGTTATAAAAACATGTTATCTTCTACATCAAGAATCTACACTGGTTTAGGAATTAAGCAAACAAAAAACCAACCAAACAAAAAAACCCTCAACCCCTCACTCCCATTTTCTTACTTTCTGTGAGAATTCTGCTCTATCTTCAAGCTGGATCTGAGAAAGGCCGATTACCAGCTGAAGCCAAACTTTCACACCAGAGGACTTGAGGTTTTACTGTCTGATTTATTTTCAATCTGCTTCTGCTATAATCACAATCCTGTTACTATATCTTTTAGCCTCCTGATGGTGATGTTTAATTCCAGTATTCCAAGGCTGAACTAAATGTGCGAAGAATTTCTCAGAGACTACAGAAAGAAAAACTACATGAACTAAAGGAGTTACTCACTGGATTATATAAAAGCGATATATGTTATGTTATATTAATTATATTGTGGCATATCATATAAAATCATATGATAATATTAAATGGTAGCAATATATGCTGTATTTTTCTTACATTCCTTAGAATTTCAGATACATTTATTGTATATTTATGTATATTTATGCACTGTGTATTTTACCACACTTCAATACTATTGTTTTAAACAATCCAAGATACTCTACAAAGTTATCAGACTCTGAAGAATAGTCCCATTTTGGCATGGCTCCCTCCCTTTCTCAGCTTCTACAGAATAGAATCACTCCATAGTGAAAGAACAGCAGAAAATACCTTAAAATAAATATTGTAAAAGAAAGAACTATTTCATCATATCTAAAATGAACCGATAAAGTTTTGATAAACATACAACAAAATTCTTCACAAAGCAACCAATTATAACTGGAGATTAAGGTGTACTGGAAAATCATAAGGAAACAGATCTATTTTCTTACCATTTCCAGAGTGTGCATGTTCCCTGCATATCAGTGAAAACAAAAAGGACGAAAAAACCCCAAAACCAAACAATCAACCAAAAGAAAAAAAAGTAAAACCACAACCCTCTAACCCCCCCCCAAAAAACCCACAACAACCCCCCTCCAACAAAACAAAACAAACAAACAAAAAAAAAAAAATAAAAGGAAAGAAGCACACCACTCTTCAGCAATAATGACTGTGATTTTATTTTCCCTGTGTGGTCCATATTTTGAATAGAAAGCCTGTTACTGGAGTCAAACAGCTTTTAGCTGCTGGAGTGTGTAACTCATTCTAAACACACTAGGCTGCTTCAAAGAGGGGGAAATGCTAACTTCTGTATCAGTAATTTGCAGTAATAGAAAGCTGTTACTAAATCAATGTCTCATCTGGAAAATAAATGTTTCCATTTCACCTCTCACTTAAGCTAGTGGCAAGAGACTATTACCCTGTGACTTTCTATTAGACCAGCACGGCCTCAGACATCCGTGTACAGCACACACTGTCTAAAAGACTAGACACTGTTTTCTAGGCTCATCCTCAAAAAAACCCACCTAAACAGCACAATCAAAAAACAATGCAGAGGTTTTTTGCTGGTGATCAAGACTTTTACCACAGTCAGTCTTGCAACCTGGCAGCTTCATACTCCTTACATAACTCAATATCCAATTTGTTGGAGACAATCTGGAGACCTTCTGCATTACCAAAATTCTTAACTAAGTAATTAATTCCTGTATTACAAATATTTAATCTGAAAACAGACGCTACCTAATGTCAGATAACTCTCTGATTTCACTGCAGGCTTAGAAGATAAGGGACAATCATTATTATTTTTTAAAAAAACAAGAGATGGGCAGTGACTCCTCAACATCATGGGGCTTATTGAGGGCAGACGTAATTGAGGTTCACATTTCTCAAGGACTACTAGAAAATAGTAAGTTTAGAAAAATCAGAGAAATAACAATAATAAACTGTGACAACCTTTCCCACCTCTAAGATCAACCACTCATTTTTTTTCAGTTTGTTTTCCTTTTCCAAAACCAGAGAACAAGCTAAAATCAGCACTGAGGTACACACAGAGAGTGGATAAGAGGGAAAAATGCATTGTGGTTGATGAAATGATAAATATGCCACAAACAGGCACTTTCATGTATAACTTTATCAACCACCTTGTCTTCAAGTTAAGAATTACGAGAATTTTTTTTTAAAGTTATTATCTAAAGAACAAAAGAATGACAGATCCAAGAAAAACAAGTGCTCCTATTCATTAAACTTGACAACATTGTAAAAACGAAGTGATCTATACCACATCCTTTTTCACTGGCAAACACATTTGCTCAAATATCTCGGCTAACTCTATTTCATCATCAAACAACATACCATTTTTTCTGCATGTGAGCAAAAAAAAGAAAGAATAGTCATTTCAGATACAATACTTATGATTAAAATCAAGCCAACAACCATATATATCTATTGACCTAACAATAAATATTGCAACTGTCCAGCCTTTATGTCAAAACATCATTTTGACATTACACTAAGATTTGCAAAGCAGAAAGATTTTTCTGGTTAGGTAATATAAATTTCTTATGCTGGTGAGAACTGCAGGAAATGAAATTTAAAGTCAATAAAGAAATAATTAAGTAGGGACACTTTGTATCTCTCAGCTTATTTCTTCTAAATATAGAGCAGGCATCCTTCAATGAAATCTCATTTATTCACTGTCCACACTATTACATTCAAGGTGGAACAAATGGATTCTCCAGGACACAATTCCTTCTCATGCATAAGCTGTGAACAGGAAATCACTTGATTTCCCTATTATTTTACTATCACAAAGCATTCAAAATTTAACTGCAATGTGTTATTTTAACACTATTGTAGTACTTTTAATTTTATTTTTCATATACTTTGAACTATTAATGTGACTATCTTACAGTTCTTAATATTCACAGGAAAAGTGGATATGTATAAATAGTACAAAATATTACCATCTTTCTTTTACTATTTAACATGATGCTTCAGGTGAAATCCTTGTCCAAATAAAATCAGTACACTAACTTCAACAAAAGGGAGTTTCAGCTAATTAATAATTTCACTGTATCTTCATCCCTAGGTTTCCTTAAAAAGTCAGATTTAGTGTTATATCCAGGTTGAGAACATGTTAAGATAAACTATTACCTTGACCTGCAATTACTGCTGAGAAAAATACTGTCAGAATGCAAATTCAAATCAAGCCACGTATGTGTAAGAAGGCAAAGCAGCATGTCACTTGCTTAGAACATTGAAAAATCAGTAAAGGTATAGTAAAAGTCTTGCAACATATGCAACAATCTGAAAGATTTAGTATGACACAGTGACAAAATAAAGATTTGTAGATGAGGGCCTTGCAGAATTGCAGTTTTATGATGCTTGTTTTATCTGCTTTCTTTGTGCCTGTGAACACACTGTTCTAAAATGTAAATGAAAGCTATTGCTACAGTATTGAGATAAAATAAATATTCAGTAATTTGTATAGAACTTGCAGGGCCAAGAGTTGGACTCAATGATCCTTGTGGGTGCCTTCAGCTTGCCAGATTCTGTGATTCCATGATGTTCTTATTTGGAGCCTTGGCAAATTGGAACAAAACTAACAGCACTTGATATTCAGTATATTGGATATATATTCAGTATATAAGGAATGGAGTGTTCCTATTTGGATTTGACTAAATGACACTGAAGAAATGTACAAAATAAGTATTTGGTATGTCCAGGCTGACTGTACAGAAACTTCAATCAGATACACAGTAAGGTGTTGATTGCCGAGGTTTGTATTTCAAATAGAGCAAAATAACAGCACAAATAACTAAGCCTCCTCTCATCCCCAGAAGAAAAATTACTAGAAAACACTAAATCAACATCTCCTGGCACACCCCAGCTCAGTAAGTCCCTATGATATGCCTTTCTTACAACATTTATTTTCTACTGACCCAAGCAAATGTTTTAACTGTGAACAAGGTTCATGTAATCCTACTTGGTCACTTCTAACAAGGAATATAAGTACTGTTCTTCCATAAAGAACAATAGGAATATAGATAGAATCATAGGATCACAGAATGGTCTGGGTTAGAATGGACATATGACAGAGCATGTAGTTCCAACCCCTGTTACATGGGGCAAACATCTGTTACTGGCACAGTGTTGCTACAGAAATCTGCATATGAAAAACAAAATATAACTACTGACTTTGCAATCTTTTTGGATCTCCACGTAGCTAACCAGTGAAACTTCAGGCATCTCTGAAAACAAGTTCATGTGGTAAAGCATAAATGTTTGAATTGAAAAGTTCTAAAGATGTAATTGCCTTTTTGCATTGCCAATCTTTATTTATTCTTTGCCAACCTCTATGGATTTTTTTAAAAAGTTGTCTTGAACCATGTTGTCAGCTTGTTTTGGAAAATTTTCTAATTTAAGATTTCATTATCGTCTTTCCTTCAGCTCTGAATGATCTGTCACTTGCCATACCCATCATGCTGAGCTACCCAAGTGTGCTTCTGATTTTCAGCTGCCAGCTGAGAAGGCCAAGGTCTAGATTTGGGTTTTCCCCCCTTTCTCGCTCTTTTCCTAGTCAGCGACTATGTATTGTTTTTCAACAACATAAAGTAAGGTGTTGACCTGAATGGGCCTGAGTGACTCCGAACACTACTGAAAATAAATGGATATCAAGGACACAGAGCCTTTCACTGGAAGAGGCCAGAAAGTTAAAAACTGCAAGTAGCTTACTACAAAATACTCCTACAGAATGAACAGTTATACAGATAACTGTTTTAGAGTGGACTGTCTAACTGTAAAAAACAAAATAATTCAAATAAACAACTTGTAAGCTGAAAGTTGACTTGCCATGAGATGTGTGACTTTGTTTGTTAGAAGTAATTAATATTATCATGTTGATAAATGGAAAAGTCCTGGTTTCACTTTACAACACATGCTTGGGCTAATATTTTTTTAGTGAAAAAATGACCATGTACTTGAAGGTGATCTGACAGGCAGGGGCTGGCTCCAACAGCAAGGTCAGGGAATGGTCTCAATGAAATGTCCTGTGTGAACTTAGAAGTCCTCCTAAGAAACAGATACTTCAAAAAAAAAAAAAAAATGCATTTTATCACATACATAGTTTATTCTGTTTCATTCAATTAACCCAGACTCAGTGTGAATCCATGTAAATTATACACACTGGGTAATGTTCAGGGGTTTGTCCCAGTACATTTTTTCCTGTTGAAAATTATCCTCATAAGGTAAAACTGATGAATATTTGTATAGAAAAAGGCAGAAATGAATATTCCTTTTACATTGTTGATACCTATCTTCAAAGATCTATATCCAGCAAAATAAGCAAAATCTGAAAGAGGAAGCATGAAGTGAGAGGGGACTCCAGAGGGAGTCTGAAAATGACAGGATGCCAAGGCTGCAACATGTCTATTAACTTAGGCAGAAGTACTACAAGAGTTACTTATTTATGAAATAGTACCCAACAGGGATATGAAATATTGCTAGACATACACTTTGAGAAAACAGGAAAATCCTGAATATGATAAAGCAAGACAGAGGACTTGAAGGCATGCACATGTTTGCTGACCCAGAGGATCAGAAGAGCAAACTGTGAATCAGATGACTAAAAGTTAAAGATCCCATGCTTGTTAGAAAAAAGTAGTGGGGCATACTGACTCCAGAAGGAAGAGATCTGAGGAATCCAGAATCCTCACTATGGCATAAGAGAAATAGTTATAAACTATGTGCAAAAGGAAAGGGAAAAACCAAAACAAAATAAAACAAAAACCCAAACCAACCAAACAAAAAACCACAAATAAACAAAACCAACAGGAAATGCAGACTTAGAGCAGGAGAGGAAAAAGGCAGATAAGAGTCCAGAACCCGTGTAAAATGAGAAGAAACAGATATAAAATGGTAAAGAAAATACAAAATAGTCTTCAAAAAGAAAAAGGAAAAACAGGAAGTACTTCAGATTTTTATGAAGAATAAAAGAAAAAAGAGGTGGTGGGCTTCTTAGTACAATGGAAGACAAGATCTAATCCAAAGAACTGTAGTTTGCATTATGTGCCAGCTAGAAGATATCCCGGAAGGATTTCAAAGGGAGTATACTGCATCTGCTTGTTCAACTGCACATCAGTTTCTCAAGGAGAATTAATATTTATCTTCCTCATCATCAAAAAGAAAGGAAAAAGTGTATGAGAAGATCATGAGAGTAAATGTTTATTTCATGGATTTATTCTGTGAGGTGAATTTTATGATTTTTTGTTTATGAAAGGCACAAATTCGAAGTAAAACAAACAATTTCACTCAGAGTTGGACACCATTTTCAAATCAACCCTTGTACAACTGTAAGAGAGAGGGCTGAGCTTCATACAAATGGAGAGGGAAAATAGGCAAGTACAGACTAAAGGACTGAGAGACTGGAAGGAGGGCAAGATGGACACCGAATAAATCCAATGTGCTATCATTGATGGAAACAGTAACCTGGAAGGAACTAGTGTCAGACAGAGAAATAACCACAACTAACTTGGAGTAAAACAACTTCTGACACAGAGAAGCAACTGAGATATTTGTACACTGTACAAAACCATTGAAACATAGTAATCTTACATGAATTTCAAGTTATTTGATGAAAGACATTTAAATGATACACAGACAAGATAACATGATTTATCCTCAAATGAACATTTGAGAATAGTATGAATTTTAAGTAATTCAGTATTATTACTTAAATATCTTTATACATATATATTTACATATCCATATACACAGATGAAACACACATATAGAGATGTCTATGTTCAAACTACACTGTCAAAATGTCACAAAATATAACCCAAATAATGGGGGGAAAATCTATGATAGAGAAACACCTTATTATTAAAATACACATTATTCATTCCTAATAGCTAAGACTGGAAATGAACTCATGCAGCAGAAAGAATGAAGTGGACCAACCAAATCAGTGAGTCTGTAGTAATAAATAAACAGTAGTCACATCCATAAATTATATTTTGTATACTGCTAACTTAAAAGACTGCAGATTTTGGATGTTGGAGGAGAGGAGAGAGACTGGCTGTGGAAGAACAGCTTAATCAGCACAGATCTGTGACTGTCTGAGCTCTGAGAACTGCTTTCTGCGTTTATGTGAATTGTTGCTATGTTTGGGGACTGTTTGCAATTTAAAGTCTGTACCCCGTTTGAGGATTTTATCATGCTATATATTTTTCCTTTGTTTCACTGTACGTCCCTGCTGGAATTTTCCATCCCTCATGGCTTGTAACCCACCCTGATTGGTCCCTGCTTGCAGCAGGGTAGCATTTCCATATATGGTATATGCCTGTCCCTGTGTTCCCAGTTTTGGAGGGTCTTGCCTTGTATTGCAAAGCCCTCCCAGGCTTTTCCCTAAACCCCTCCCAAGTTCCATCCCGTTCCAGAACCTTCCCTACTGATCCTATATAAGCTGGACACCATTTTTCAATAAAAAACCCCCCTGTTTCTACCTCATCCCTGGAGTCTGAGTGCTCCGTACCCCATTTCCCTACAAAGACCGCATTTGGACATATCCATAAAAAGCCGTTCTCTAAGGATATTCAAATCCACAAGACTACATAATGTTGTTCCCAGTCTTTCCTTATCTTTCTTCCTCATTCAAAATTAAAACTGAATATAGCGTTTGTAAAGGTGATACTACTTTAAAAATAGCAATAACTACAATTCTGGATAATATGATAATGTGCATGCTAAAATTACAGTAGAGAAGATATATTCCAATCTATTAATCTACTGCTGATTTTACAAGCAGTTTCTTGGTAAGTAATCCAAATATATTTATCAAGAGGGATATTTCGAACTGTACTCAGATTTATTACCTTTCTTTTCAATATATCATCTATCATAGTTAGTACTTTTCAGAATAAAATACTTTTAATCCTAATTTTTATCTCCTGCATGCCTATAATTTAACAACTTTATTTCCCTTTTTTCCTCAAAGAATCAAATGAATGAAATATTTTTAGAATATAGGTTTATAAGGATTCATCATGTAAGTCTCATAAAGTGCAGTAACCCAGGGATATAATTTTTAACCAGTAGAAGTTAAAAAAAAATCATAACTCATAGCTAGGCTGCCATCAACAAAGCAAAATTTGCAGCTGTGGTAGCAGAGTCTGGAAATACAAGACATTCTGAAAGGTGAGGGCAAATTTTTTAATAGTGTGTTTTACAAAAAACGATTTCTTTTTTGTTTGTTTTAATATTGCAAAGTTGATTTCTTTCCAGGGTAACATTTTTCAGAACTCTGTTGATAATAAGCATATTAAACCTTTTAGATATTAAACCCCAGACAAAACAAGAGACTTTTAAAATGTAATGAGCAGAGAGTAGGTTATATGGTCCTTTAGACAGAACATCTTTTATTGTTTTTCCATGAACAGCTTCTCATAAATTGGTTATTTCTTGTTAGATATTAATTACTTCAAGCAATTTAGCATTTTTTTTTCCTCATAGTCAACTTAATTCACTGTATCTGCTTGTTTGACATACTGAAAAACAGCTCAACATTTGTTTTCATTCTGAGCTTGCAAATATAACAACTATTTCTTCCTACACTCCCTTATAGATATTGGGAGAGAGTTCTGAAGAAGTAATTATAGAAACTTTCTTGTGAATCCTGAATGAAAGACTTTTATGTGCTGTGGAATTACACTTGCAGAATGCCCAAGTAGCTTCCTGATGATCTTCCCTTACTGCAGAGCAGGTTTGAGACCACAGCAGGCAACCCTCACATCAGCAGAGGTTTTAGGTGATGCAGCTAATCAAAGGACTGAGGTGACATTTTCCCTTCCTTTTGAGGACTAACACAAAGTTTGGACAATGTATACACCCCACATCAACCTATTTTGCAAAGCTAACCCAGATTTATGACCTAAAGAATCCTTGCATCGGTTTCCATACAGGGAGAATGGCACACGCAAGAATCAATCACTCCCTCAGGATGGTCGTTAAAATCGACTTATTTTTAATATGTCCAATAATAAAGATGTACTGATATTCAGTGATCTGCTTAGCAGTCCATATTGCAAAAATACAGAGGCCACCATTAGCTATTTTTACTTTAAGAACATTGCCAATCTTACTGCAGAGACAAGTTTTCCCTCTTGGTACAAGAGGATTCAATACTATTTGCTGTTCCAAGTTAAGCATAAGAGAAAAAATACTGCAAAAGGAATGGAAAGGGATCTGAGGAGCAGCAGCAATCATCTGGTCTCCAAAATAGATTTTTTCAGTATGCACAGCTTAAACATTTGTTACAGTCAAGCAGCCTAAGAGACACTGGAATCCCAGGACATCCTATAAAGTCCAAGATAATTCTGTAGGCACAACACCCTGATGGTCAAGAAATCTTAAGTGAGAGGCAGCTACGCTGAATGATAACAATAATCAACATTCAATTTACTAGAAAAGTATTTTCACACTTTTTTGTTTTTAAAAACTACCCAAATTAATGTTATACAGTATGGGAAAAGTAACTGCATACAAACACAAACATGGTTTTGATGTCTTTCTGTCTAAACACAGTTTTCAAAATGAAAAAGACTATGTTTCTTCACTGTATGGTATTCTGTTTTGCTGAAGTCACACCGTAATGACCAGTTTAACCAGGTATCACAAGTTTAGCTTCTGGTATGGCTTTTCAAAGGTCACCATGATAATAATACTAAACAAGTAGGGTATCACACTCTTTGAGTATTTAAGAAGACTGTATCACATCAGAGATCCATGTAGATGAACTGCTGGTTACAAGAAGATGAATGATATAATATAGAAAGTTTAGTAGTTGATGGTCCCCCAGGTGTCACTGTGAAAAAAGCTCACAGCCAATGGTCAGGGCCATGCCTAAAGCACATGTTGTTTTATTGAAAACCCAAACTCAGTATTATTTTGGCTTGCTTCTTTTCTAAGAAGAGCATAAACAACAACAACAACAAAAGGAAATAAATTAGCCATTACCTAGACTTAAACAAATAGAAAAAATAAATATTGATATATTTTATTGCATTTAAATGAAATAAAGGCTAACATAAAATGTGGTTTGGTTTTGTGGTCTTCACGAGGAATTCTATGTCAGTACAGCAGTTATATTTTAGCAATATGGGGGGGGATTTTTGTCATTAAATACATATTTAAATATTTATTTAATGAAGGTAAAGTAGGGTAAATAAAGGATTTAAAGGTATCAATCAGAAGGTAAACTTCTGTAGCTGACAAAGAGGAATCTAGATCAGGAGACAGAACTACTCAGTGCATTTATCTAGTGAAGCACAGATGGCAACCATGAAGTTTGGGATTCTCTGGAAGGGTGATTAAAACTGAATCAGAGAAAAGTAGCATGTCTGCATGGGCACAGACATGCTGTGTTATTATGCTTACACCATAACAAAAAAGTTGGCAATGGAAATGAACTTTTTTTTTCTGCCAAAATTACTTTTATAGTAAAATAAAACAACACTTTGGAAGTAAAAATAATAACTGGTAAGTGAAGAACACTACAATGACATAAAGAAAACTTCTTTACAAAGGATCATAAAGTAAACTTTATAACCTCTTGTCATCCCTGTAACAAATGGCTTTTTAGGATAAAAGGCTTCATCAAGATAAAGAAAAGATTCCTATCATGAATTGCTAGTGAACTGTGACTTGAATTTAATATTTCATTTACCCAGGTTAAATTATAACAATATATGTAAAATATTTAAAATATTTTACAGCTCTAAGCTGCAGAAATACTTAAATTGTTTGTTGAGACAATTCTTCAATACAAAATAGCAGATAGAAATGTAAAAATTAATATCGGTTGTTTCCAACTTGAGGCAAGTAACAAAACCCAGTAAAATCAAACACTTGTCCAAATATTTTAGGTATAAATTATCATGCTATATAATTTTCCTCCAATGTTTCTAATGAAGAATTTATTTTTAAAAAAATATTAAAAAAAATCATTAATATTCCAGTAAACATGCTGAATGTTAAGTGTCAAGCATCTCATGAAGCTGTCTTTCAGTCAGCTCCCACACTAATGCATACCAAATAACCAATAAAAACAGTCATATTGATGTTAAATAGTTAACCCTTGATCAATTTCAAATAAACATATTTCAATTCAGAGGTATAATATTCCAAAAGACCAGCAGAAATTTGTGTTTAGACAACTGTGTCACTATTAAAGTCTATGGCATTTAGGTCCTAGATTTACTTCTGAAAATGAAAATTCTGCTTTTTTATTTTGCAGAAATATTTGAAAATTCTATTCAAACATCTTAAGGCATGAGAATGCAAGTCTGCAAGAGTACCTGGAATTATAATAAAGTACGTTTTATTTCAGATTTGCCACTATTTCTTTTCCCATTAAGAATGTTAAGTGACATTTAACAGTCAGTTAGTCTTGGATAAACTTTCCAGGCCAAAATCTATTTTCAAATATTTATCTTGAGGATATTGTATTATATAATTTTTGTCATGCATCATTATTAAGCAGGTTGCCTTAAATCTCAGTGATAATACCTTACTACAGCTGTATCTTCAAAATAGCACGTACCTAATCAAATTAGTCTTTCATGGAGGGAATAAAATAACCTTGCCTACCAAGCAGCCTTCCTTATCCTACCTTATTATATTAAGCTTTGATAACTTTAGACAGAAGCCATGGCCAGCTTGACTTCAGGTGAATATGCTGAACCATCCAGCTGATGAAACTAATGCAATCCCAGTACCAAAATATAAGTACTTACTCATCATGAAAGATACTATTCAAGTTGTTTGCCCTTCTGGACAAAGAAAACAGGCTTTTTCATAAATTTAGAAAATATATTTCTTCTTGCTGCTTATTTAAATAAGAATTTAGTTCAGGGAGTTTTAGCAAGCTACTCTGGGGAAAAAGAAAAACCAATCAACACTATAATTGTCAGAACATTAAAAAGCAATACTGACCCTAGAGTTCTTTACTTAAGCGTCTGCATCAGTATTTTGCTTCCAGGTTTAATGTTGAACCAATCAAGCAGTACTTAGGGACTTAACTGCAACTAACATTTTCTTTACAGTTACCTCAAGACATAGTGTTTGGTATTTAAAACAGGCTGACACTGAAAATTCATTTAAAGGTCCACTTCACTCATTGCGTGTTTTCAGAAATAACTCCCTGATTAAAATACTGAAGAATACAACAAAAAAAAAAAAAAAAAAAATTGAAGGACGTAATCTCACATGCCATATGCACAAGACACGTATAATGTCTATTTCCAAATTTATTCTGAACACACACAAAATCAGACTTGAAACAATCATTTCTCAATCTAAGCTGCAGTAAACCTGCACTATTTATTTACCCCTTAAAATAAACCAGAAGAAAAATAGTTGTGAATAGCTTCAGTTTGTCAACTATAAAAAAAGTAGCACTAATCTTAAAATATGTTAATAAATTAATTTGCATAATAAAAGTATGTTGCCTGTCTGTAACTGCTATTTAAACTAAATAGTAAGAAAAGCACACAAAAGTTTTATTGCTTCTTTAGTCATCCACAGAATGCTGATGTAGCATGCCAAAATATTTGCACAACATTTTATCAATATCTTTGATTCCTGAATAAATCTTATTTATTATCCACACGTAAGCCCTTTCATGAATAAATGACAATGCACTTTTTCCTAGTTTATTTGAATTGGGGTCTTTTTTGGAGGAGGAATATTCTCACTCTCATGGTTTCATTTCTCAACATTTCTAAGGGGTTTTTTAATATTCATAGAACCATAGAATTATAGAATGGCCTGAACTGGAAGGGACCTTAAAGATCATCCAATTCCAATCCTCTGCCATAGGCCAGAACACCTTTCACAGGACCACTATTCCTGAAGAATTTTTTTTTTCAAGCTGAGAGTCTGAGATACTCAAGATAAGAAGAAACTGTCTATAATTTAAAAAATCCCAGTCAAAGAGATAATATTCCAGTCAAGGTAAAAATCACTGTAACATCAGACCTGAATTTCTGAGTTATTCCTAAAAGTTTTAATTGGCCCTAGTGTGTGTGTGTGTGTGGCTAGCCGTCGCGAACGACGATGCTTTTTATGCCTGCGCGAATGGATTTATTACGTGGAGCTCAGCGTGCGCGGAACTGGCCCCACCCCCTTTAGCCCTGGGACACTCTAGCCTTGGCCGGGGCAAGCCCGGACGAAGTTGGCAGAGCGAGACCCGCAGGACTCGAACCGGCATCCTTCCGAGAAGGAGCACAGATCCAGGGGCGGCGGCTTTACCCACTCGGCCACAGCTGCCGGCAATTGGCCCTAGTACTACTATGTCAAAATACCTGATTTACACATATGATGCACTACTGGAAAGGCACATTTTATCTTCACTGCCAAACTGCAATCAAATTAATAGATAATAAAACCAAAGTTTTAAGCAGCAGAAAAATTTTGACTGCTATGAGAATACAAACAAACAGGATGTATATTTTATTATTATTAAGATATCCGAATCATCAATTAATTGTAAGTATATTTATGACTGGTTTAATGCGTTTTGAGTAGGGGAAGCCCTTTTTTCTTACTGGTAGCTGTCCAAATATATTCAAAGTGATGTTGTCATGTTCATGACACATTACTTTCAATCTGATGTTTTAATCAACTCTTGAACGCTACTCATGTAGTGACATGTAGAAGCAATATTTCTGATTTTGAGGAAGTAAAGCAGGGATAACCACATAGAAAAAAGCAAACCTTGCTTGTGTGCTTTGCCTAACACTTTTCCTAAAACCTACACCAGTACAGACACACACCTAGAGCAAGATGGAGCATCATGATCTCAGATGTGAGGGCATGTGGCAGGATCCACTGGGAAGAGCACTTGCCTTGTGCCAGGGATTTCCTCTTACTTCTGGCCTGAAGTTCCTATATAGCTTAGGCATAAGCAGGGTAGAGTTTTAACAAAGATTTAGAAATAAGACTTCTGCTATTACTAATAGGAGATGCATGACTAATTCCCAGAGCATGTGGTAGAAAGACGACCTGAGGGTCTGTTCTGTTTTCAGCTGCAGATTGATTTTAAAGTCCCCTAAATGGGACTCTTGAAAAGTATTGAATTAAAAGCCTGATTTGGGTTTATTTTATTCAGATTGCCCTCTCTTGCGATGTGACTGCAATCCTCAGAAACAGGCAAATCAATTAACTCCCTAGACTTCCCCCTGTCTCTGCATAGGTTTTGGCACCAGATCCAGTGAAAGTAATAGCCTGGATGCAATAAAGGGATATTTTGTAATGATGTATCATATATTTCTATGGTGAAACAAAAGGAACTACACAAGAAGCTCATCACTGTATTTCAAAATAAGCAAATCACTATACACGTAGGAAGCCAAAAATAGTACTCTATAGCCCACACTAGTTTATCAAGTTTAAATCAGTGGTACACCATTACAGAAGTACTAGCCAAACCAGCTTCCCATTTTCAAAAATAGACATGAATTTGTTATTTGATTCATATTTTAAAAATCCTACATACCCATAAATAATAATTGCAATAACAATGAAACCTAAATAGGAAAGAAAGATTTTAATAGATAACATATTGAAGATATTAAAGGTTTTTTTCCAACTTTAGTGATTCTGTGATTCAATGATTAAGAGTTAGAGACACTCAAATTCCCAGCTTCATACAGAAAAAAATTAATTAACATGACAAAGTGCAATTGACAGGTCCAAATGAAAATTCAGATTGCATGTGGCTCTAACAGTAATTGTCCCTCTCCCCTAGAGACAACAACCTGCTACTGCAAGAGGCAAGAGAAGTAAAAACCAATCTCAAGGAAGAATAGGCAAGTCAAATATTCAGTCACTGAAAACTGTTCTGTGAGACCCCAAGAGCAATTCCTTGTTTCTCCTGGCATCCTACAAAACATATACAATAAAGGACAAAAAATGAAATCCGCTTTCCAAGGTGTAATTCAGTCAAAAAAAGCCCAAACAAACAAAAAAGCCCTTGCTTTCAAGCAATAAAAGTTATAAACTGTGTCTCATCCACTGTTTCTCAGAAGTATTTGTTGTTATACCTGTGTTGTAAATGCTCCCTAGCAGACCATGATGTAGACAAGGAATTGCAGATACTATTTTCAAAGTGCACAACTGTTCCCTATTATAGTTGACACTGAAACCTCTATCAAGAACAGGAAGAAAAATTAAAACAGTTTTCAAGATATGTTATCAGTCTTTCTAGGGTTATAAAAATTCCTTGTAGATTATATTGTGTAAAGAGAAAAAAACTGAATTCTACATTGGAAAATATATTGCTGAATGACTACATTCCAATTGTTCACTATGTTCAGATGACACAGGAACTTTGTAACTATGAAATAAAACCTGATGATCATTTTGTGTTTGTTGATAGGAAATCTGTGACTTTGAGGTATTTTCTCATGCTGTTACCTCTGAAAATTTCACCTGTAACGTAAAGTTACCTAGTCATACAAGTTGATTTTTCTGACACAGAATTTACAGTCTTCCTGGTAATTTTTTAGGCTTCCACATCTCTGGTAATTGATATAAAAGCTAGACCCAAAGAATCATGAACCGTATATGTTGCACATGTAACTACCTCTCTCCAGAAATGTACATTTCTGTCTGTAGTTTTCATATTGTTAGATACTAAAGTTGGATGTCTCTTATGGAAGTCATAACCTATCTTCATTTTTAGGTTGACAGGCTGTACAGCAACATTGTCTAGCATTCATTTCTAAGGGATATAAGTGTCTTTAGAAATACCATCTAAAATCTTTAATTCAATGCAACAATAAAACATTTCACCAACTGTTATGATGACAATCTTATATCACAGTTCACATGGTGTTTACAAATATCCTAATAATTGTAGGTGAGTTTTTATAACCTTTCATCAGTGAAGTATCAATTCTCTTCAAACAAAAGCAAAGGAAATGGCCTGTCAATTCTCTGTAATCCCGCAATTAAGGTGCACTTTAGCACGTATTAAAGCCAGAATCCCAGAATAATCCTCTAGGTCTGTCAGTCAAGCACACCATGTAAGAATACGAGTTACCATGACTCTTTTCCCACCATACTGACATTTCCATTTTTATCCCTGTGTCATTTATGGAAGGTGCACACAACTATGGCCATGAATTTTAAAAAGCTCAGGGTCACACTAGGGTCTCTTTCCTCTTGATGAGACTTTGATAGAGGAAAAAGACCACATATTTGAAATTAGGACACTAAATTGAAAAGAAAAAAATCAAAACTTAAAAATATGGATCCTATTTAATTTCCCTTCTCCCTTTTAAAAACATGCAGCCACTTTGAATGCTGAAATGTCTTCTTATTATATAAAGATTTTTGTTTGGTTGCAGGCCCAGGAAAAAATACTTATTTACATCTTGAAAGACAAATACTTAATTTTGAAATACAATTAAAGATTCCTCAGCAGTATATGCACATATATATTTTTGCATAGTGTGGAAATACTGTATGCAAATTCTCTGCTAAAATCTGTTAGTGCAATTCTAAAAATACACTTCATGCAATATTGGTACTACCATCTCACACAGCATGTGTTATTTACCTGAACTGTATCTGATTTTGGGAATTTAAAAATATTTTCAGAGCTCATCTCTGCCTGAGGCCAAACACCATGTAAAGAAGAGCTGTCACAAATTGTTTATTTTAAATGAGAACAGCATAGAGAAAGAATGGATCAGAAAATTTGAATATTTAAGAGTTTCATTTAATCTCCAGTTCCATTTGTAAAACTCAGATCCAATCCCAATGGATCTCTTCAACTATGGTTCCTTCTAATTCATACAATGAGTCATATGTCTAATAGACCACATCTCTGAAGTACTAGTGAAAGAAGTAAAAGTGACAATAACAATAAAACTTGTACTAAAAATGAAGAGAAAAGTTTAGCTTGGACGTTATTTATTTTAAGAATGGGACAAAAATAATGAGCTTAGTATTAAAACATAAAATTACTTTGTTCATGTGCTACTTACAGCCTTCATAAATATCTGTTGGTATGTGGACTGCTGCATGTTGGTAAGATGTTTGCCGTCGGAAAACAGGATCATCTTCAAATACTGGTCTGATTCTCTGGCTGCCAGATTCAGTGTCATTCTTTTCAGGCTTTTTAAAGAAAGACATGTAAAGGGCAAAACATTACAAAGTATCCTAAAAACAATTCCACTCACATTTGCCTCTTTTTACCTCAAAGAATCATAGCCTTTCTTTCACTGCTAACATTTTGCATTTGTGTATAAACACAGTTAGTTGCTCCAGGTCAAAGAATATTTGTGTATAATTTGCTTTTAATTGTGAGTTATGCAGTGAAATCCAGTGAAATGAAGACCTGCAAAAGAAAAGTAAGAGCCTAACACCTTACACATCTAAATTTTTCATAAGTGCATGTGATTTTTACACCCATAATGCAAGGCAAATACATTACCTTTTATTACATGTAATAATTTGTACTGAATCTTAAAAATAAACACCATGTCTCATTTTTTCCTTCTGGAGATGATATAGTAAATCACAAATTTAAAAATGGTATACTCATACATTTCATAAACAGATTTTTGAGAAACTGTGGTGTAAATTCAGACAAAGAAAGGAAATCAAGCCTTCTTAGAATCTCTGATTGAATCAGGTTTTGTTCATGGTTTTATTTTAACAATGTCTCAATGATATCTCATGTATTGGTTGCATTTGCCCAGGGTGGAAATGTTCCCAAACACTCAGGTGCTCAGCATAAACTGTCTGCCTTAGGTTCCCAACCTCTTTTACCTGTCTGCACCCTGATACACATTTCTTTATTCCTTCCAATTCACTCAGTCAGTTTGGATTAATACCTAAAAATTTTGAAATGCAAAGATGTTTTATGACTCAGTTACAACAGTTGCATGAAGTTTGGAAGTTTGGAAGGAGGTAGTGACAGCCCAATAGTAGGTGGCAAGGTCTTCACCTTTCTCAGCCACAACTGGAACAGGAGGTCCCACAGCAGGAATCAACTGCCACTTAAAGCAATAACGAATCAACTATGGTACCAAATGGCTTTGTTTGCTTGCTTGTTGAGGGGTTTTGGGGGTGGGCTTCTTTGCTTTGGGGTGGTGGAGTTTTGTTTTGGGGGTTTTTTGGGATGTGTTTCATTTGGGGTTTTCTTTGGCTCAGTTTGTTTTTTTTTATTTTTTTGGTTTTTTNGGTATTTTTTCTTCAACACTAACACACAGAATTTTTTCTCACCACCCACACCCCACCCCCTTCCACACCCCAGTGCTAAACATTAAGCAAATTCTGGAGTTCTTTCCACAAGTTATCTTTCAGCTTCGTGCTGCTCTAAGTAATGAGTTTGTCTAATTCTGCAAATGCTATCTCAACAATCAATCATTCACGTTGACAAAATTTCCCTCCTGCCTAAAAGTAATTTGAAACAAAAACCCTAACACTCTATCTTTCCTGAAATTAGTAGCAATTACTCCAAAGTCTCAGTGCTTTCACAGATCAATACAAAAAAGTATTGGGACTCATCAGGCCACATGATTACAATAAAACACCAGAATAAGTGAATGCCAGAAGATTTTTTCCAACTACTTTTCTGCAAGATATAACTGGGAGGGAAGGGGTATGGGAAAAGGGGTAAACATAATCACAGAATGTCGTGAGTTGGAAAGGACTGAAGAGGATCATCAAAGTTCAACTCCTTGAGACAAGACAGTCCCAAGAATCACACTATGTGCCATGCAGTCCACCCTAGCATGTTTTGCACAGAAATTTTCGTATTACAATATATTAAGATTTTTGCTTGAAATTCCTGAAGCGTCTGCACATAAAATGATCATGTTTCTTCTGCTTGATATTCCAATTTATTTCCAATTAATAAATATACCTTTTGAGTTTCTCCATCAAAGAAGATCTACTGTCAAAATTTGATTAAACTTTGTTGAAACTTAAAGGGTTTAATTAATTTAATTAGTGCCTTAAACTTTCAAACATAAAATCTACTTCCCACATTTCTAACAGCACACACAACCAAAAGACTGTGATAAAGACCCAGTCTCTTATTCGTCATTCCAATATTCCATGACACCAAACAAAAAGCATTAATCTAAAAACTCTTCTCAACAGATGCAGGTCAGTGGATCTACAACTCCCTAAAGTAATGTAGAAACTTTAACATCCCTCTTGTTGACTTTTTCTGGGAATATTTCATGATGTACAGCTCTGATAACGAAACAAGGCATCAATCTCTCCCAAAACCCAAAGACATCAAATGACAAAATCCTTTAAACATTTCAAAGTTTCCCTTACATGGGAATATGTTTTTTCTCTTAATTTTAAATATGTCTTAACTGGTTCTGCAAATACAGGTAAATATCAGAAGCATTATAAGTAAGTTACTGTTGAACTCACTTGGGCCAGTACATCCTGACCAGCAAGACTAGTGCTGTGCCAGGCCTTACACATCAAAATTTATAGTGGTTCTTTCTATAAAAATTATATCTATTTAATTTTTATTTGTCACACTTATGAATTTCATGTAGCTTACATCTAAATCAGAAAAAAAAAAAAAAGGGAAAAAAAATGAATTACTAAAGAGAAAAACCTAAGTATTATTAATTAGTCTGGCATTTCTACAAAAAGCCTAACAGATTGTGGTGTCACTGGCTACAGTTTAAATACCCAGCTAAACTTTGTTTTCAGGAAAGTAGCAAAACACATATTTTGAAGGAAAGTGATCCAGCATGTGAATACAATTAAAATCCAACTCGAACCAATTTCTCTCCCAAGTCAGGAGCTGAAATGCAATCAATACTGGCACTGGAAAATCCCACAGGAGATAGTGGCTGAAGATTAATTTTCTATCTATTCAAACCTGGCCTTCACTTATTGAATTACATTGTTACCTACCCCTGACAGTCAGCAAAATAACTCACTCATTTCTCTGCAATGAATTTCCAGACCAATTTCTCACTCCCTGGAGAGGCAGATAAAATCCATTTCTCTTTTCAGTTCACATTTGTGCCATTTTAAGGCTTTTTTTTTTTTATAAATAAAGGTTTTTTTCCTTGTATCTGCCGTTCATCATCAGAATAAAAGTAAAGTGATATAGCAGCTAAAATTTGGGTAAACTGAGTTTTTCTGTAGCTGTTCTTTGTGCTCTCTCTAAATCATTTTTGGCATGACCTACAATAAACTGGAAACTGCCTTTTGTGGTTTTTTTGAAAGCCAAATACAGAGCAGAAATAATGCAACTTCTCTCTCAAGGGCTTTGTGAACATAAATTAATGTATATACATAAGAAAACTGAAAGCTTTATACCAAGAACTATCACTGAAAGATGTATCTAGAAAAGCAAACATCCATTAAAATAAAATCAAACAAGGTCATTTCAAGAAACTGTGACAGAGTTTAGCTGCCCGTTTCATTGCAGCCAAACATATCCTGATTCTTTTTTGCAGAATTCAGTTACTTTCCATCATCACAGCTATAAGAAGATGAGTGGATTTTGTATCTCTACTAGAAAATCTTCATTTAGTTGAAAAATACTGATTACTGTAGAAATCAGAAGGTTTTTCTGCAAATATAAAACTTAATTTTTGCTTCTTGCATCTGTTGAAAACTGGAGATCAGAAAGCTGATATTAATTTTTTAAAAATCATAACTGAAACCAGAATAAAAACCAGAGGCAAACTGAAGCAATCTTCGGTTGTTTTCTGAAGACATACTCTTTCCAGGAACAATGTAGAAGTCAATCAAAGCATCAGAACAGATTTAGCATCATGACAAAAGAATAAAGATAGATTTCTTTCAATTCCTGAACAGATATCCAGCCAGAAACAATGGCACCTGCCTGTTTTCATACTTATGCAAAATAGGAAGGAATTGGTTGGTAGTATTTTCCATTGCCTTAGTATCTAAGGATGGGTTTTCCACAAAACCTCACTGCCCCTACCAATGCTATTTTAGAGAATGAATGTGGAGATGAACTTATAATTGTTAGGGTTTTATAGGCATCAGAATTCTTGCTCTGATTCCTTTCTGTCTTAACTTGAAAAAAATAAAACTATATTTCATCTTTAGGTTTTTGCCTGTTTTTTATTTCTGAATATCTGTTGAAATTTCTAAATGTAAAATTTTAAACAAATGAGGGCTCACTGTTGTTCCTTATTTTAGTTCCCTACCAGATACACTTTGCTGTCACATACAAAATAAGCACAGAATATCTCCTTACTTTTTTTTTTTCTTTTTTTTCCTGTTTTAGTCAGTTTTGCTGTTTCCTTGGGCTTTTTCCCCTCCCTGACAAAAATATTCCTGTGGGACTATGTACAAAGCCCCTTTAACAGTGCTTGTGGCCCCATTAAAAAGTTAGAGCTGGACCTAACAGAGAGATTAAAATGAGATGCTTCTCGATGCACACAGCTCAACAACATGCCTGAAGCAAGCAAAGGATGGGAACAGTTCTTCTAACGATGAGATGGAGGAGAGTTAATTTTGAAGGGGCAGCTGTGGCATTCCTAATAGCCACAGCACTTTCACATCATTTTAGATAGTGTATTGAGTGCACTGCCTTCTGATAACAGTTTATTTCCTTTTCAATAGATGTGATTTTCCAGCTGTGGGAAAACTTCTGAGTATGTTTAGGTGGTTGTGACAGACCTGCAACAGTTTATTTCATTTTTGTTTGTGTGTCAGTACAGGACTTCAGTCTTCACTCAGCTACATGCAGATTTTGGGTAAAGTGACATCCTTCTGTCTACTCTTAGGAACAAAACTCAACTAAAAGAGTTACAAATAAAATAAGAAACCAGTTGGCTCAGTACTGAAATATTCTTACTTAATCTGTTATAAAACAGTGAGGGGTTAAACATGAGGGTTAAACATAAAGTAATTTAGTAGGGAAGTAGTTTTATATTTGCATCTGTCAGTGTGTCATGCTCAAGGGCCATTATATAAGAGATGTTTCCAATGCTTTAAGTGTTTCATATGCTTCTAATGCATCAATTGGTTAGTGCATGTCAGTAGGAAAATGAATGGAGCTCTGGATTGCCTAGTTATATTTTAAAAACACAAACTTTTACAGCAGTCATTTTATTTTCAGCATTCTGCCAACTGAGTAATTTCAGTATGTATCAAGTATAGATAAAAAATAATTAAAAAGTATTTATTTGCTTCTTAAGCTATTTTTCTGTATGCAACTACCTTTAGCTGATAATAATTTCTATACAGCTACTTACAGGCTTGTCTTTGTCTACTGTATACACAACTATATGATACTTTATGGATAGTTCAAACCCATTCATTTGTCTGACCTTTATGGTTCACAGCTTCTGATCAGAGCTTTTAGGCACACAAAAAAATTATTATCAATCTCAAACATATTAGTTGTTTTCTGTTCACAAAATTCACTGCATCATGACTTTGGTTTCATGAATAAATGAATCCTTGATGTAACTAATTTATCAAATGTAAGGACCTGGAAAACTGGGGGAAGACTTTTTGGCAGGGACTCTTGAGATAAGACATGGGGTAATAGTTCATAAATTAAAAAAAAAAAAAAAAAGAAGGGTAGATTCAGACCATATATATAAGGAAGTATTTAGCTGTAAGAGTGGTGAAACACTGGAACAGGTTGCCCAGAGAAGTGACATTCAAGGTCAGGTTGGCCCGGGCTCTAAGCAGCCCGATGTAGTTGAAGATGTCACCGCTCACTGCACGGGGTTGGGCTGGATAAACTTTAAAGGTTCCTCCCAATCCAAACTATTCCAATATCCAATGAAAATCTTGTAATATTTCAGTGAACTTTGTAATATTTCAGTGAACTTCTCATAACATTTCAGTAAAATACATTTTAGAGAAATAGATGAAAAGGATCTTTCCTAATTTCTTCAGGTGGAGGAATTTTCAAAGCAAAAATCCAAGGTTATGGAAATCCTCTTCTGCTTGAAGGAGTTGGTATTATGTCTACAAATGTGCCTTAAATATCACAACTCAGGCAATTATAATTTCTTGTTAATAATATAACTATTTTCTTAATTTCTGTCAAAAAGGAACATTCTAAAGATGGAAGATACCATTTGTCAATAAGTTAAAAAACAAACAAACAAACAAAAAACAACTTTAAAATATAGCAATAAAGGAATTAGCGGAAATTGTAACAACAATTCTTTCAAATTTCTAGTGATTATACCAGAATTTTATCATCAATGTCGTGAAGAAAAATGTTGAAAGCACTGATACTATTGATATTTGGAATCATATCCACATGACCTACCCTTGCCTTTTTTAGTTATAGATTGTAAATCACTGAATAAAACTTCTATACAAATTTGCAAGTAGGAAACTGAAAGAGACAGCTTGGTTTCAATGATATAATGAACAATTATACAGCTGGAAAAAGCAGTCAGGACATGACAACTATTAAAGAAGGAGGTCCACAGTAAACTAGTGGTCAAATGGAACAGAACATGGCAATACTAAAAATTCAAAGCTCTTTAACACTTTTCCTAGAGAAGCAGGATTACACACCTGTGTAGATTTATTGTCTGAAGATAACAATGCAAATTCCTACCAGACCTACTAAAGGGAATTTGATCCACTTTGCAAGCCAAGACCATTCCTCCCGCTCCTTGATGCCTGATTAAAAACTAAAATGACAAATGGCCTAGGCCAGCCTGTTTCTGCAACTAATGCCCACTAAGTTCAGGCAGATCATCTACTCTGATATGAAGAGGCAGAGGCTTTATTCTGTAAGTGTCCCAACAAGATAAGGCTAAAGAGGTTAGGTTGGACAGCAGGATGAGGGGCTGAAAATCTGAGGGCACCAAAGCATATTAGCAATGAAGTAATTTATCTTAAAGGCACCTGTGCATTAGCTTGTCTTTCCTAGAACTGACATGATATTTCAGTAAGTTAGGGTTTGTATTTGTTCAAACCTTGATTTCTTATTTAATAATCACAAAGAAATTAAAAGCTATGTTATTTTCTCATTATTAGAGATTATAGCTGACCTTCAAATCTGCACAAAGTCTACTGCAGTAACATCAGTATGCAAAAATTCATTGTTGTATGTCCTATTTTCTCTTGAACTACAGTGTCAGATAAAATTAAATGTGTATTTTAAATATTCGTGTGTGTGGCTAGCCGTCGCGAACGACAATGCTTTTTATGCCTGCGCGAATGGATTTATTACGTGGAGCTCAGCGTGCGCGGAACTGGCCCCACCCCCTTTAGCCCTGGGACGCTCCTAGCCTTGGCCGGGGCAAGCCCGGACGAAGTTGGCAGAGCGAGACCCGCAGGACTCGAACCGGCGTCCTTCCGAGAAGGAGCACGGATCCAGGGGCGGCGGCTTTACCCACTCGGCCACAGCCGCCGGCATTTTAAATATTTAAGCACATAAGAAATATAAGATGTATTTTTCTTCCTAAAGATAAATGTGACACTTCCCCACTTCCAAGTCATCAGAGACCTCTCCAATACCCACAGTGTTTCAAGATGATTGAGAGCTGGACAACAGCAGCCTTGTATCCATCTCATCTGGTCCCATGGACATGTATGCGTATGTCTGACTAACTTCCGTGGTCCCTAATTCCATCCCTTCCATTCCTGAAGGTTCAGGCAACATTTCCATATCCCTTCTGGGTTGTACATTCTCATCATGAAATCAGGAATCATGACTGCAATCCCATCTGAATGTCCCAACCTGGTCCTCCTCTAAATGGGGTGGCAGACTAGGATTCAGGACCAAAGTGTTCATTAAGACTGATTTTCCTACCTGCCCTTAAATTATCAGGTGTTGCACAGAACCACCTACTTCAGCATTGACTATAATAGTGGCTTGACTGGATAAAATAGTATCATTAGCCAGCACCAGAAATACACAGTCATATTAGAAGAAAAGCACATCTTACTTTAACTGATTGAAATGTTACTAAGAGTTCAGAAAAGCCCAGTTTTAAAAAAAAAAAAAAAAAACCAAACCCAAAAGAAACCCCTTTAAAATTCATAGCCTCCTTCATTGATTTTTCATAATCCATTAGAGTACTCTAACATGTAATAAAATAAAATAAAAATATCCATTGTTGACAAAAGTCCCATAGAATACTTAGTCATCTAAAATTTTGACACCAAAAGGCACTCTAGGGAATTTAAATTTTTCATACATCACCCAATTAAATTTCAAACTAGGAACTGTTCTACACTTATTGGAATAAATTACCCTGTCTACCTTTTACTATCCCCACATCTGATTAAAGATCATATCCCTGGAGAACAAGAACTGTTAAATCATCTTAATGCTGCATTGGGAATTAGTTATAATACCAACTGAATGTGAACATTTAATTAATTTGATTTTTTTCATCTGATGCAGTTGTCTTTGCCATGCTTTGCTAAGCCATCAACTGATCCTGTTTCACAGTGCATTCTTATCTTCAGTCATGCTGGTTAGGTCCAGATTTTGTACAAAGTGCAGCATACTAATTCGTTATTGCTCCCTCTTCTTAATTTGTACCATCTTCTGTGTCAATAACAACATTAATAACAGTACAGACCTGCTTTGAGAAGGTTGGAGTACACAACCTCCAGAAGCCCTCCTAATCTATTTTGTTCCCCCACCAATGGGGCTCAAAACACTATACAAATATCACTCACCAATTCATGCTCACATAAATTTAATGAAGCTTTTCACTAATTAAATGGCAGCTGTATCTAGGTAGAAAAGAGCTGTAGTTAACACTAAACCATGCACTGAGCTATGGACCATCAACTTTCCCTGCAGACTAAATACCTTATAATAATTTAAGTAAACTGTCATAACAATATGCAAGACTATTTATATGGCTTTTAAAAAAGCTAATATGTTGAAATCCTAACAGTGTAATAAATTAGAAGAATAGCATTCACAGAGACTAAGGGAAATTTTAGAAGAATATTCTGCCCAAGAAAAGAAGCAGGTGAGAAGAAAGAAACACACAAACAAACAAAAAGAAAATACAAACAAAAGGGAGAAGAAACAGGTCAATCTATAGATTTTGAAGTAATTTCTACAAAGTCAGGGGAAAAAGAAAAAAAGCTTATGTTAAAGGCCAGCTGAAGCCAAGTTCAAAAGTTTCTAGATCTGTACAATGTGATTTTCCACTGAATTAAAACCTATTCACAACACACACCACAAAGAGAGGTGTAAAAATACCTTTAATGCAGCTTTTCACATATCAACTCTAAAACCTTCAGAAGATTCCAAGTCACAGGACAGAAGCACAAATGACCTTTCACAGCCATGTGGGCAAGAAACAGGAACAAGTTGCCCAGAGAAGTTGTGGATGCCCCATCCCTGGAAGTTCTCAAGGCCAGGCTGGGTGAGGCTTTGAGCATCCTGGTCTAGTGAAAAATGCTCCATGGTAGTGGGGTTGGAACAAGATGACCTTTAAGGTCCATTCCAACCCAAACAATCCTATGATTTGATGAAGTACTTCTGAAATCAGCTCAGTTGGTCAGAGCATGGTGGTAATAATGCCAAGGTGGCCCTGTATGGGCTATTCACTTAAAAGTTGGATTTGATGACCTTTGTGCATCCCTTCCAACTCAAAATATTCTGTGATCCTGTGACTGCTTTCTACTCAACCCTGTTCAAGGCATGACTCAGATGCAGAACTACAGAGTAAATGACCTTGCAAGAAATGAGAGGATTGAATTCTGAAGCTCTGCTGCTTTGCCATACTTACACCATGTTAAGAAAAATTCAGGAAAGGAAATAAGCAGGCCTTAAAACTTCACAGAATAGACCAATCATCCATTATAAACATGCACAAATTAAATGTTGATGATACTAGATATGAGTGTCCTCCTCACCTATTTTTTAAAAGATCTGTTCTTCAAAAAACAACAGGGACAAAACATTTTGAGAATGGTTATAGAACTGGGTATAGGTATAGAAAGGCCAGGGGAAGTGATCTAGCCCTTTGCAGATTACATAGGTCAGTTCAGAAATGCTCCTATTTGCAGGGGCAGGGCAGGAACAGGCAAGGAACTGCTTTTCAGATCACCTCACTGTAGGCAACTCCCTGAAAATTCCAGAACAGTGCAATGCCTAGATTATTTTCTGTTTGGGGATGTATTTAGAGTCATAAACCATTCAGAAAGTATCTCTAAGAAAAACAATGTGGTATTATGGCTCTGAGTAAAGCAGGAATTCACCTGAGGAAAGCAAAAGTATATATTGATCTCCTATCAACTAATAATAATTGTATACACTTCCAGAACAGCGATTCCAGAGCACCTCCTTTGCTCCATTATATAAACTGAATAGTGAAACAAATTTTGTATTTATAATATTTACCTCTTACGTCAGCTGTACGTATGATGAAGGCCTCCTTTGTTCATTTATTCAATCTGACATAGGCAAAAGCAGTGAAACAGCAGAATCACAGAGGATTCACCCACTAGCACATTGCTTTTGGTCTTTGTTAACCTATTTAAACTCAAAAACATGACCTGAAGACTGGTGACTTAGACATCCTGAGTCTAAGTATTAAATCTTATTAAACTATTGTAAGTCTTCTATTCCAGGATTGTTGATATGACTTGCAATTTTCAAAGGCTACTTCCACCTTCCATCAGTCCTATGAAAGCATCAGATTGAGTTATTCCTTTTGTTTTGTTCCACTTAAAAATCTCAATGTGATCCACGTTTCAAGGTGACGTGTTAGAACACTAGTACAACATGTCAGGACACACATACAACATTGCTATCTACAATCGGGCAACAAAGCGCTCGCTAAAAATCACCGCTTCAAATGCTATAAACATCCTACGACAAGTTCCGCTTTTGGTGTTGTTTGTATTTACCAATAAGCCATTACACAGCATTCACTGCAACTGTTATCACTCATGCATTTGATATTAGTAGGAAATACCCTGAAGCGAGAAATTTTCAATTAAACTGATGAATCACTAGCTTTCGGGCTGAATTCTGATCTTTGATGTGGCATAAACTTAGCCTCCATGGGGAGACTTCAAGCACTGCTCTTTTGTACAAATTTGCCTTCAAGGTAGGATTCTCTGCATTAAGAACATTCTCATTTTTTTAGGACACTGACAACTACAGTTCTCAGTCTTGCCATTATTATTTCATAACTCTGTTTTACAGGTAGGAGGTAGCTTTGGGGCAGTCATTTCATTATCATGTATTTTTCATTGCAAGCTTGAACATCTATTCATTTGGAGAAGGGAAGACTTGCACAAATTTGAATAAAGGAATATAAACCTGACCCCCAGTTTTTTAATTGCAATACTAAAAAAAAAAAAAAAAAAAAAGGAACANAAAACAAAAAAAAAAAAAAAAAAAAAAAAAACAACAAAAGGAAAAAAACAAGAACCCCTGCTCCCTGTGGCAATAGATCATTATAATTTCAATAGGAAGCTCAAAGGAATGCCTTTTCTCCCTATGGGTTGGACCCAAACTTACCTATAATGCCTTGAAATGGAAAGAACTGACATGTTTCCCAGTGATACTTGGTAAAAGGCACACATTCTTCAGTGAACAATGCAAAAGGTCTTGGTATTAAAGCAGACAACGTCAGTCATGCCCTCACTATCAGTTTTAATGCTTATTTTCCAAAGAATGGCATCCAAACCGCACTGTTAGATAACACAGGATTCCTGATGTGAGAGAGAAATGTGCACAGCAAGAACACTGGAACATGCATTTTCCTAAAAGATCTGGAAGTCAAAGTACCATGAAATTACTAGAATTAATGACAATAAGTCCTCTTGTATTAAAAAACAAATAAACAAAAACAAACAAAAAAAGGATGAAAACCAGATGAAAGCTAAAACCAAAAATAAAACACTCTGTGTTATAAAAAANAACATATGTACCAAACTAAGGATGCCCTCTGATATCAAGAATCTAGTAATTTAAAAGAGGAGCATCTAGGCATTTGTTGCATATTCGAGAAACAGAGGACAGAGACTTGGAATACTCTCAGGAGTCAACGTACAACTAGGAAGTTCTTTTTGAAAATGGAAATAAGTTGGGCAATCTCTGGAAATCTATTGATTTTTCTGTTCATATTTCATAATAATTTAAGTTTATTATAGGTTTAATTATCAATTCCAAGCACTTTGTTCCAGTACCAAAAGATATGTTAATATTTTAATCAAAATGAAAATACAGATGAAAAAGACTACTTTTATTACAGATTAGAAATTTGTGTTCTAATGAAACTTCTGTAAGGGTTTAACAATGTCCCCTATATGAAAGCATCANAAAAACAAACAAAAAAAGGATGAAAACCAGATGAAAGCTAAAACCAAAAATAAAACACTCTGTGTTATAAAAAAGTACATTTCAATAACAGAATCTTCACTACAGCAAGAAGTGTATATTTTAGCCATATACATTATTTTTATTATACACTGCAGGGCAAGAGAAACAACTCCTTAAAGTATAATCAAATTGCTAAATTAANTTAATTATCAATTCCAAGCACTTTGTTCCAGTACCAAAAGATATGTTAATATTTTAATCAAAATGAAAATACAGATGAAAAAGACTACTTTTATTACAGATTAGAAATTTGTGTTCTAATGAAACTTCTGTAAGGGTTTAACAATGTCCCCTATATGAAAGCATCAACAGTCCTACTCTGACAGTCTTTCATAATGAAAGATGTAATTTATACTAGCAAAAATCTTCTTTCCCTCTTGTAGGCTAGCTCAGTCTAAGAGCAAGCCTACCCTGTCAAAATGTTGGGGTTTTTTTCTATATTAAAAAGGGCTAGAATAGGGCATTTATCTGTATAGCTAATACCCATTACAGTGAGAACCCAAAACAAACAAAACCTCAACAGAATCCATGTGATATTGCTGAGAATCAGAATAACTGGCACAGATGCAGACCAAGTTCTCAAAGAGTTCAAAATATCTCTATCAAATACCAGTCAACTAACATTTCAGTCTATTTACAAGTTTGGTCTTAAAGCCATTTCAGTATCATGATTCTCCAAGAAGGTAAAAAAGTTCAAGTAAAGCAAGTGTTAAATGATATTTTCTAGTGAAATTTTCACATGCCTAATTCTATCACATACCATGAAGAGATGTGACACTAAGAAGAAAACATGAGAACTATGTATGTAAATATATGTAAATATTATTTAATGTGATACCTGCAACACCTTGACCTGCTGAAACATCCTAGTGGATTCAGACAGAGAAGAAAATAAATCTAAAAATAGCTGCAGCTTACACACATGAAGAATAGCAACAATAAAAATAAGCCCTGAAGAATGTGCTGTATGTACAACAGCTGCTCATTGGCACCTTCTTGAGTGCAAATCACAGCCATTGTCAAGTTAAATACACTTTCCAATCTCTATGGCATATGCTTTGCCCACTTATTCATCATAAACGAAAATAGCTGAGGCAAATGCTTATGACTAATTTTAACAAATTTTTTTTCAGCAGGGAAGGACAAAGAGAAGATGAAAACAAACACAACACATCATAATTGTGACTGTAATGTCATACCGTATTGGTTGTCATACAATGAAAGCAGAGGGAATAACAGACCTAAGGACACTAGAGTAGTCACCTGGGTACTCTTGGTTAGGCTGCCCTATTGTAAAAGGGGTCTAGGTCCTCTATAGTTTAGCACTTAAGCTCATCCTAAACTATTTGAGACAAATTTCTTATTGGAAATGCCTATCCTTTGCTGTCTATGAAATATTGAAAAGTCAGTAGCTTTAGCTCAGAAAAATAATGATACTTTAAAATCCACTAGTTGCTAAACCCAGATGGTAGGATATTGATTTTGTTATTTGTACGCTGATATCCAGACGCAGTGAAAGCACTGAGATAAAACTACTCTATATATGCAGATAAAAGGCAAAACAGGCAAAGAAAAATGAAAACTAATGGGAAGAAGCATCTTAATGTTGTCCAATAAAAGCACTGCAGCATTTGTCCAAATACAACAAGCAATTGACACCTGCAAATTACAGTACACAACAGAGGCTACAATATATCAAACTGAAAGGGTTCTTGGAAAAGGACAGTGAATTAAAACCTGAGACACCTACATTAAATTACAACTTTGGCCATTATCTTTCTATGAGATATGAAAAATGGGAATATAATACCTCCTACGTTGTTGTGACGATAAAGCTCATTAATTATCATGAAGTGCTCACACATTACATACAGAGCTGGGGGGGGAGTTGGGCGGAAATAAGAAAGTGGAATCTAATTGCTGTTGTAGGATAAAGAGTACAAAAGGTCTATTACTGATTGATGGACTATGGGGTTACAAATTGATCATTTTATCTGAGGGAGTCAGAAATCCAAAGGCCAAAGAATGATTGACCTTCACATGCTTTTTTTTTTTCCCAGTTTTTTACGTCCAAGAAAATACAGTGATTAGATCCAACAAGGCCCATCAAGACAGCAGATGAAAAATGAGAGCACGATCTCCTGAATGTGGCATGTAAACAGAAAGAAGGATAGCTAACTGTACTGCAGCATATACAGAAAAATACACAGAATTTAAGTTTAGAGGGATTTCGCTTCCAAAAAAGATGAGTGGAGACAAAAACTGTGAGGCAGGACCTGTGAGAGTAATTTCTTCTAATTCTTCAACATCCAAACATTGAGGATCTTTTACAGGAACGTAGTCAACAGAGATAAACACGCATTTAGAATTCAGCTGACTTTAGACATCTCTCTCAGAACAAACTGAACAGCCCTCTGGAGGTACCCACAGTGACCAGCTTAGATGCCTAACTTTAAAAAATAAATATCTGCTACTAATTATTCTTAATTGTACTGAAAGAGAAATACAATTTCCCATGATTAAATGAAGGCTCACAGGATGGAAGAGGAAAAATAAGGACTTCATAGGCAGAAAAGAATGGATAGCAATAACAGTATTTCTAACCAGTCCTTCAAAAATTATTCTCTTAAAATTTTTGATTAAAAAAAAAAGCTGTCTTGTATTTTTTTTCTGGCAGAAACAGGGGAGAAGAGTCTATGGTGTTTGCACACACAGTTGAGATTTAGATGAAGATTTTTCTCAAAAAAAAAAAAAAAAAGATCACTACCAGCTCACTGACCGTTGTATCCTTATAATTTCTTGACATTAAAGGTTATTATAAAATTCAATAGTTCAAAAAGACAAAAAGAGAAATAAAACCAAAACAGAAATAAAATAGGATATCTGGTCTAATGAAGTTTTATTTAGGGTGTGTGTGTGTTCTTTATGTCTTGGGAGAAAAAAGAATGTCCTGAGGAAAGCAAAAAAGCCTGAGAACAAACTCTGTAACAGTATTTCCTTCCCTGCCTTCTCTAACAGATTTGGATTTGGGCTGTAGAAGTAGTAATCTCAAGACCTTTCCCAATACTACTTAATCATAACAGATACATCAGGGTCTTTTACATTACACCACAATCTACCATCACTATCTGGTACATTTAGATTAAAACCCCCAATATTTAAGCTTTATGTGATTAGAACCTGCCATTCCAGTGAATTTAATGAGAACAGATCAATATCTTTCAAATTTAGGCTACTTTTAATGAATTTTACTAAAAGCATGCAAGTTTTAAAACTCAGGATAGTACAGTTTGTTGTATCTGGATTCAAATACTCATAACTATATAAGCATAAAAAAGTAGTTCTGCTTGGCATGATCTATGTACCTTCTTTAATTGCTTTACAGCAGAAGCATCAATTATAATAGTGATGCCATCAATCTCTAAAGAATACTTGATTAAAAAGTGCAAATGAAGCATGCTGGCAATTCTGATTAATACATTTACCACATTTTTTCTACGGTTTTATAAATTAAATCTATAATGAAGACAAGCAGTTGTATTATCTCAAGTGAAGGTGAGGATAACTTGTATTGTTCCCAGAAGACATAAGGATTTTTAACAGCTAATGGCAGATAGGAGACTTCAAATCTCTTAAAATAAGAGCTTTAGAAAACCATGAATTGAAGTATCATACATTTTGTCTAAATCTTGTGACTGGATTTTCAGTTTCCCCAAAGCTTATTACAGTCACATAAGTGATTTCAAACTGCATGAAAATAATTATTCAGTAATATTTTACAACTGCCTTTCCCTCATATAAAGAATTTCTGACAAAAAATACAGAACAACATAATATAAGCTTGGAAAATAAGGCCAGAAAATGCTTCCTTCAGAATAAATTATTTACATTTATCATTTTGACTCTCCAATCCTGTTAATAGGATTTTATGATGTTTCGAAAAGTAAATGACACTGCTGTGTATCTTTATTCTCCCAGCATCACATTCTCTGCTTGACCAGTAACTCAAGCAGCATGAGAGGAGACAGACTTTGAGAATTAGAACATCAAATATTATCTGACTCTCAAGGAAAGTTTTGAAGACATTTATAATATGTTTCTTGTTTTCTTGCTTCTGCAAAAGACTTAAATTTTGAATTTCGTGAATATTTTCAATTCCTTAATTTTCTAGGATTACAGGCAATGAAATGAAATGAAACATTACTTACATCATTCTGATCATCTTTTGCATTGTAATAGATTATATCGTTATTCTGTAAAAAAAAGAAAAGGAATTCTGTTAGTTTGAAAGGACAGAATAAATTTAAGTAGCAATAATCTGCACTATTCTAAAATACATTTTTAAGTTAACCACACTTCTTTATGTATTTTCTTTGAAATACGACAGACTCAGATCTTTGCTTGATCTCTGTTGCATGTAATATTTCCCATGCTTGTGTTTAACTTCATACATTTAGTGCTTCTTCCGCAGGAAGCTACATAAGTCACTCAAAACACATTTAGAAAAGTACAAACACCATTGGACAGACTTCAGAGCTCATAAAAGACTGTTTTTATTTTACAGACATGTGATCTTCCCTGTGCAATTAGGCGATTTATGCACCGTGACTTCCAGCAGATAACAGATACAGTGATGCATGGGCATTGCTAAATGGGTTAAGTATTTGTTGCACACACACGTTTATTGTTCTGTTCACCTCCCACAGCGAAAATACAATCTGTGAAAATACATCACAGGAGAGTCTGGCTGTTGTAGTGGAGAGTGGTTCCTGGCAGCTCTGTGGAAACACTGTACCATGTAATTCAAGCAAAGCAAAGCAGGCGAAAAATTGCTAGTTTCCATTACAGAATCAGTCAGAAGCTTCATTCAATGTTAATGTTTACAGCAGTTTGAAAATTGAGATATTTCCTATGGAATACAGTTTTGTTTTCTCTTGAAATATTCCTGAACACTTTAAAAGCCTTGAAAATTTACATTCACTGTAGTAGTTTGCCACCAAATAGAATTGCAGCAATGAGACCATTACTCCTTGAATTAAATAAAACAATTATGTGCATTTCTGTATGAAATGGTATAGACAAAGTATTTTTTAAGTTGCTTTACACATTTTGAATAAAAAAAGGAGAAGTTACACTTCCACATGTCCAGCAGCATGTTTAGAATAGGTAATTGCTGTTGACCTCCAAAAATTGTCGTAATTTATCTTTTTAGTTCTGTTTATGGTAGTACTTTCCAATTTATGTATCTAAATAAAACGCTGAACACAACAAAGTCTTTTCTTTTAGAAATACCAACAGGAAAGAATGCTTTCAGTAATCATTTTTCAACTGGATAAGCCAATGACAATTATTACTTGCACTAAAAAAGTACCACGACATGTACTACAAGGTAATGCAGTTCATCTTTATAAACCATCATTGTCCTCACTCCATAAATAATGACATCATTTATTCTCCTTTGTGACCTTTTAGAGAGTCAAACATGAAATATATTGCAGATGAGCTAAATGCCATTTGAGGTAAATGCTCTTAACATGAACTCATCGTTTGTGCTTTTCCCTCAAAATGCACTTTTCCACTTTTCCATCAAGATACTGTTCTACCCACAGGTCAGTTGGTTTTGTACCAGTATCTGGGTAATCAAGCCAGCTCTCAGGGTGTTACAGACACAGGTGGAAATTCCTTGCATCATTAATGACTGAAGATAATTGCTTATTTGCTTGATCATTATAAAGAAAAGAACATACAATGCTTGTGGAAGACTCCAAGTAAGTCAGAAAAGGCAAAAGATTCGATTTTCTTCTTTGGTTCCTCTTTATTTTTTAACATGGTTGTGTACAAAATAACTGTTCTGTAAATAATTTTATCTCTTCAAAAATCCATCTGATCCTTTGTTAGGCAAAGGATCCAAGTCTGAGTGGTTCTAGCCAGAAATGTTAACACAAGTGCTTTCATTTACAATTATCTATTTAGTTTAAATAAACAAAATACAATAAAAATAATTTTAAAAATTGTTTCACTTCAGAAGATGGGAAAGAAATACTTCTTTCATGACAACTCCTTATGTCAGGTTGTGTTAGAGCAGTTTCCCTGAAATCTCTTCCCTGGAAGGTTTTGTTCAGGAAAAATGAGCTTCAGGAAAAGCAATACAGACATACCTATCTGGATATTATGTATATATTGTTTTTGTTTACTGCTTTCATTTTTGAAAGGGACATTTCCATAAAACACAATTCTATTAGGGACTGTCTTGTATTGGCTCTCATCTAGGTATCAGTTTATTTCTCCAGCCCCTCCCCATTGCTCACATTTACCCTAGCAGTACATCCTGTTATAGAATCAGTATTGCATAGGATTTTCAACACCGTCCTCAACAGATACAATTCCGTTTATCTGCTTAAACAAAGTGATTCTTTATTGACACAATTATATTTTTCCTATCTTTTATATTTTCATTTATTTGTTTAAATTGTTAGAAGCTGGCATAGCTTTGCAATGTAATTCTACCAGACTGTACAGTATTTTTTAAACCACCTATTAAAGAATTACATTTCAGAAATATGATATGTTTACAAGTTAATTAAAATGAACACCTCCCCACGCCAAATTAATTATGTATTTTGCTAGGCTATTCATATCTTGTAGTGCATTACCCTGCCCAGAGATATTACCTGTATAACACATAAACTACCACTGACATTGGACATATGTCACTACTCTTAATACAGAAAATATGAGATACATAGTGCTACAACACACTGAATGCTGTGCAGTTCACAAATTAGATTCATGGATCAGTCAGATCTTTAGAGGACAATTTTTCATAATTTAACCACTTCTAGTTGAGAAGAACAAATTGCTTTGTTGCTGGTACTCAAGTGAGTAGTTTAGGTATTTATTAACTTCTTGACACAAAGGATTTGAATCTTCCCACTCTTGTACACTTTTGCCACAAGGTAATACTGCACACTTGGGCAGTGAACCTAAGGTAATGTAAATATCCTAAATATTTAATTTTGTTCTTTATCCAGCAACACTATCAGAGAGAGCGGGGGTAAATATTCACTACTGCTTCTGTTCATGAATGAAGGGATTTAGTAAGAAAGTTCTCAAGCTGAATTTATGAAAGAGTGACTTTAGGAGACCATATGCATAAATTAAAAACTTTATCATAGTATATGAGTTTAGTATAGTATATGAGTTTACAAAATCTATGCAGTTGCAAAGGTGAAGGGTAGTTTTCACCGTCTTTTAATTCCCCTTTCAAACCAAACAGTTTTTTGTCTGACAAAGATATTAGGAAAGGCATATGAAAATTACATTAAGATCCAGGTAATAAATGTTTTATTTGTGATACTTATAATTTTCTTTTCTATCCTAACAATCTTCTTCCATGCTTCCATTGATAGTATTATCTGCTCAAGTGAGATTGTTTCACTGTCTTTATACTGCTTTTCATTTCAATAGTTCTTTGTTTTCCAGTTTGGGGTATAAAACAATTCCGATGGGAAACACCACATATTGGCTACTATTAATAGGTTCATAAATTTTACCACATAAAATCCAAAGTTTCTGTTCTCTATAGTCTCTATGTCTAGAGAGTTGAAGAAACACACAGATTCATCAAATAGAAGAAAAACATGGAAAAAGATCATCTTTCAGAATATCTGCAGATGAAATTTCAACCAACACCAAGTTAAACTTGGGTTTTGATTCTCTTCTGAGCAAGTTTAAAGACACAGTCTATTGATTCAACAAATAAATGCCTAAAACTCAACTCAGGATTACATGAATGGGCCTGAAGTTGGCTTGCCATCACAGGAAATAATGGGGTTTTTTTTCAATCAAATTCTTTCAAAAACAACAAAAAGGGATTACATTGCAACAGGACACATTTAAAACTACAGATAACAACGTATAGGAAATTGCAATAAAATATCTGTCATTTTGCTGTCAAAAGTTATACATTCTCCTTTAAGAAGTACCAAAATGAAAGCTCTTTGCCAGTGCTACCACAAATGTGTCTGTAGGAAAACATCCTCTCCAAATCTTATGCTGGAATTTCAATAATTGTCCATTTAATATGAACCCCACCAACCAATCTAATGTCTGGGTTTGGTAGAAAGATTTTATGTGTGTTTTTTGAAAGACTTCATGTGTGCTTTCCCACAAGAGATGCTTGCATTTCATTCAGGAAAGAAAAAAAACAAAAAACAACAAATCTCTAAGATTTTCCACAAACATCCTATGCAGTCTGTTTAGAAATGTTGTTTTCACTGAAGCTGTGGTTAAAATTACATATGCCCTCAGGTCTGTCCACGGACTCCCTAGACTCCATGCAACCCTGATCCCGTGATGGAGCCCAAGGTGGGTAGACTGAAGGCTTGAAATGAATACTAGAACTTCATGAGACATTACAATGAACTACCATAAATAATTGGGAAAAAAAAAAAAAAAAAAAAAAAAAAAAAAA
>VXBX01001369.1:234235-244270 GCA_013400415.1 Scytalopus superciliaris
ATTAAAAATACTTTTAATAAAAACATTAAAAATATTAAACTGTTTAATAATATCCCCATCAGGAAAAATGCCCACATATTACCTATAATATGGGAAAATGAGTCACTTGGGTTAGACATTTTGCCCCAAAACATAATTCGATCAAATAACTGCTTTGTCAGAATATTAAATTTCATGCACTAATTAAAACCTTCCAGGTGTGCACTATAATTTATGGCAAGTCTTTTTCTTCAGATCCGTGCAAAGGACTTTTCTGAAGATTCTACTGAGACTAATAAATTAAATGAAAAGATGAAGATTACAGGAAATAACATAAAAGAGAATTTAAACTGTGGCATATTCTTTCCTTTAAGTGGTGAGAAAGATCAATTTTTTCAGGATTCATTTACAGGTTATTCCTTCACTGAAATTATCAAAATCCAGAAACCTTCAAATTTATAGAGAGTTTTCATGAGGTGGTCACTTACCTATTCACAGATGCATCGGAGTGATAAATGAGTAATTTATTAATCATCTGCATGCTAAACAGCAGGACTAACCATACAAGCCTCATATAAACACATAATTTATCAGCTAAGTGTAATGTAAAGATACAGATGCCAGCTAAAAATACACTATATGAAAAATATACTTTCAAGCCCTTGACATTGATTCTGATGAATTTTGATCCGAGACTTCATCCAAATATTGCAGTGCTGATTGTGGTCATATTTTAGACAAATGAGTTAAAAATTGAGATCCTGAGAGAGTTCATTGAAGTCTAAACTTGAAAGAATCACAAACTCTGGAAATATTTGAGATTCCAACATTATCTTACTGTCCTATTTCTATTTTTCAGGCTTCATATTCTTGAGAGGTTTGGACCCCACTTTGCATCTTCACAGATTCAGGACTCATAAACTGAAGCCTCTCCCCTCTGTAATTTAAGGTATTTCCTATCACTGAATACACCAGTCTTTGGAATATGTAATAATCATTAACAGTCAAATATATTAGATCAATTAAATTACAGTCAGCAAATGGAATGGACATTTGCTCTGTTCTTACCTCCTCTTCCCCTCTTTTTCCTTTCTCCTGACCATGTAAATAGTATAGTTATAGAGCTTTGCTATTTAGAAAAAAAATAATATTCTGAATATAATTATTCTGCATTAAAGCATTGCATTCTATATAACAAATCCGACATTTGCTCCCTCACTTTCACTGATGATGTATTTAATGAAATAAACTTAATGCAAATGGCCCAGCTAAAACTCAGACGCTCATATAATGAAAATAAGACTAAAAAAAACAAACCTGAAATTTCAGTGAAGAAATACATTAAGATAACATGCATTTTAAAAATGTAAAAGGCTGAGTGCGGTGAGCTATGGCACACATGGTAGTGCCAACAAGGAGTGCAAGGAACCCTGGTACAGTCTATGCATCGACAAATGGAAAGAGAACACATGAGATGCTGGAAAAACATGATAACATCATGGACTGATTGGACTCGCATCCTGTGACACCTGTCTATAAAATAACCCAGACACAGAGACTGTAGGGAAACACTGTCGTGAGGATGTCTGACATGTCAAGAGAGCCAAGCATCAAGGTGGAACCAGCCCACAATGGTGCCAAGCCACTTCCCACAGCCCAGAACTGGGGGAAGCATCCCATGTACCCCAGTCTGAGCTCTGCCAGCTCACCAGCACTGTGATCAGGTCAGGTCTCAGCTTTGTGCACAGCAAGACACCTCAGCAAATTAGAGGACTGGGAAATCACAAACCGTGTGAAGTTCAACAAGGGGAAACGATGGATTCTGCACCTGGGATGGGACAACCATGAATGTACAGACAGAATGGGGAATGAGATGCTGGAAAGCAGTGCCACAGAAAGTGACCTGGAAGTTCTGGTCGATGACAAGTCGAATATGAGTCAGCAGTGCCCTGGTGGCCAGGAGGGCCAACCCTGTCCTGGGGGCATCAGGCACAGCATCACCAGCCAGGAGAGGGAGGGAATTGTCCTGCTCTGCTCTGCACTGGGGCAGCCTCACCTTGTGGCAATTTTGAGTGCCTTAGTATAAGAAAGATATTGGGCCATTAGAGACCATCCAAAGAAAGGCAACATGGATGGCGAGTCTGGAGGGGAAGTCACATGAGGAGTGACTGAGGCCACTTGGTCTGTTCAGCCTGGAGAAGAGGAGACAGGGGAGAGCTCANCAAAACTAAATCTAATTTTAAAAAGGAAAAAACCCTCAAAAAGAAAAAAAAAAAAAAAAAAAAAAAAGAAAAGAAAAAAGGAAAGAGTGCCAAGGACTATGATCTTTTCTGTCATAGCTTTGTAATTTTATATAAGTGAAATGACACAGGTCATATAGGGGGATTAGCAGCTAATAACTTCTTTTTTATTCAGTTTCCATGTGTATAGATACTGATTTATCAATTGTCTTTAAAGTGAACAAAATGTCAGGACATATAGTAAACCAGCTACAAATATAATTACAGTGCATGCATGCAATTAGTGTCTGAACATAGGCTGTATGAAATGGTTAGAAAGTGCACTTAAAACATGATCTTGAAATTGGACTTAGAAATTATATATTAAAAATACTTTTAATAAAAACATTAAAAATATTAAACTGTTTAATAATATCCCCATCAGGAAAAATGCCCACATATTACCTATAATATGGGAAAATGAGTCACTTGGGTTAGACATTTTGCCCCAAAACATAATTCGATCAAATAACTGCTTTGTCAGAATATTAAATTTCATGCACTAATTAAAACCTTCCAGGTGTGCACTATAATTTATGGCAAGTCTTTTTCTTCAGATCCGTGCAAAGGACTTTTCTGAAGATTCTACTGAGACTAATAAATTAAATGAAAAGATGAAGATTACAGGAAATAACATAAAAGAGAATTTAAACTGTGGCATATTCTTTCCTTTAAGTGGTGAGAAAGATCAATTTTTTCAGGATTCATTTACAGGTTATTCCTTCACTGAAATTATCAAAATCCAGAAACCTTCAAATTTATAGAGAGTTTTCATGAGGTGGTCACTTACCTATTCACAGATGCATCGGAGTGATAAATGAGTAATTTATTAATCATCTGCATGCTAAACAGCAGGACTAACCATACAAGCCTCATATAAACACATAATTTATCAGCTAAGTGTAATGTAAAGATACAGATGCCAGCTAAAAATACACTATATGAAAAATATACTTTCAAGCCCTTGACATTGATTCTGATGAATTTTGATCCGAGACTTCATCCAAATATTGCAGTGCTGATTGTGGTCATATTTTAGACAAATGAGTTAAAAATTGAGATCCTGAGAGAGTTCATTGAAGTCTAAACTTGAAAGAATCACAAACTCTGGAAATATTTGAGATTCCAACATTATCTTACTGTCCTATTTCTATTTTTCAGGCTTCATATTCTTGAGAGGTTTGGACCCCACTTTGCATCTTCACAGATTCAGGACTCATAAACTGAAGCCTCTCCCCTCTGTAATTTAAGGTATTTCCTATCACTGAATACACCAGTCTTTGGAATATGTAATAATCATTAACAGTCAAATATATTAGATCAATTAAATTACAGTCAGCAAATGGAATGGACATTTGCTCTGTTGTTACCTCCTCTTCCCCTCTTTTTCCTTTCTCCTGACCATGTAAATAGTATAGTTATAGAGCTTTGCTATTTAGAAAAAAAATAATATTCTGAATATAATTATTCTGCATTAAAGCATTGCATTCTATATAACAAATCCGACATTTGCTCCCTCACTTTCACTGATGATGTATTTAATGAAATAAACTTAATGCAAATGGCCCAGCTAAAACTCAGACGCTCATATAATGAAAATAAGACTAAAAAAAACAAACCTGAAATTTCAGTGAAGAAATACATTAAGATAACATGCATTTTAAAAATGTAAAAGGCTGAGTGCGGTGAGCTATGGCACACATGGTAGTGCCAACAAGGAGTGCAAGGAACCCTGGTACAGTCTATGCATCGACAAATGGAAAGAGAACACATGAGATGCTGGAAAAACATGATAACATCATGGACTGATTGGACTCGCATCCTGTGACACCTGTCTATAAAATAACCCAGACACAGAGACTGTAGGGAAACACTGTCGTGAGGATGTCTGACATGTCAAGAGAGCCAAGCATCAAGGTGGAACCAGCCCACAATGGTGCCAAGCCACTTCCCACAGCCCAGAACTGGGGGAAGCATCCCATGTACCCCAGTCTGAGCTCTGCCAGCTCACCAGCACTGTGATCAGGTCAGGTCTCAGCTTTGTGCACAGCAAGACACCTCAGCAAATTAGAGGACTGGGAAATCACAAACCATGTGAAGTTCAACAAGGGGAAACGATGGATTCTGCACCTGGGATGGGACAACCATGAATGTACAGACAGAATGGGGAATGAGATGCTGGAAAGCAGTGCCACAGAAAGTGACCTGGAAGTTCTGGTCCATGACAAGTCGAATATGAGTCAGCAGTGCCCTGGTGGCCAGGAGGGCCAACCCTGTCCTGGGGGCATCAGGCACAGCATCACCAGCCAGGAGAGGGAGGGAATTGTCCTGCTCTGCTCTGCACTGGGGCAGCCTCACCTTGTGGCAATTTTGAGTGCCTTAGTATAAGAAAGATATTGGGCCATTAGAGACCATCCAAAGAAAGGCAACATGGATGGCGAGTCTGGAGGGGAAGTCACATGAAGAGTGACTGAGGCCACTTGGTCTGTTCAGCCTGGAGAAGAGGAGACAGGGGAGAGCTCACTGCAGTTACAACTTCCTCATGAGGGGAATAGGAGGGGCAGTCAGTGATCTCCTCTGTGGTGACTAGTGACAGGACCCAAGGGAATGGCCTGAAGTTGTTTCAGGGGAGGTTTAGGTTGGATATCAGGAGAAGGTTTTTCACCTGGAGGGTGGCTGGGCATGAAACAGGCTCCCCAGGGAAGTGGTCACAGCACCAAGCCTGAGAGAGTTCAAGAGGCGTTTGGATGACACTCTCAGGCATATGGTGTGACTCTCGGGAATGGCCCTGTGCAGGGCAAAGGGTTGGACTGGATGATCCTTGTGAGTCCCTTCCAAGTCAGCACATTCTGTGACTCCGTGATTCTGCTGCCACAGCCCATCCATTGCTTGGTTCACTTAATGGCATGACCTTCACAATGGCACATTGTCTGGTGTTCCTTTCCTCACTGTGACAATATCTGATTACATGCTGAATTTAACCATGCTTGATTTAATTTGTCTTGTGCAAATTATAATTAGTAAAGCTGACTAAGATGTTTTTTATATCACATTGAAATCTAGGGAGAAATCTCTGCTATTTTTCACAGAGTACAATAACTAGGATTTTTTTTTCCCTTTACCTCAATGCCCATATTATGCTACACTACACATTTACTTAGAAAAAAATAGAAGTAAAAAAAAAAAAAAGAATATTAAGGTTGCATGTACAACCTCAAAGAGAAGCAAAACAAAGCCTAAAAAGAGTATTTCTGTCTTAAAATCTCTAGAACTGATCATAGAAACTGTGAAGAATAGGAATAAATTCTCCATGTCAAACAAAAAACAAAACCTCCCAATTTTCAGATATTTTTCACTGTAAGAATTGTAAGAAAGTGCCTTTGGACTACTTAACCTGCCAAGATGATACTTAATTTCATTTAAAAAACAAAAACAAAGCACAACAAAAAACCCCACCAAACAAAACAAAACAAACTAAAACCAAAACAAACAAAAGAAAGGAATACATTCCAAGTACTAACTGCAGAATTACGCAAAAATTATTGAATGTATGAGGTTAAATGTACTAGAGCCCAAAAGGTGATGAAAAATACATATCAAGCAAACACAAAAATCAAAATCTACAGAACTGTCTGTTCTCCATGAATAACTTCTGCATAAGAACATGCTATAGGTCAGTGGCCTATGATCAAATGGCACTGTCTGTTGAATATGCAGATAACTGGTAATATTTTATTGGAACTTTGGTAATTTGCTTAATAGAAAGAGTAGTTTATTTCTTTATGAATTGTTTTAATTTTGGGGATTTTTAATTTACTTAAAATTTTTAGTGCAACAGGTGAACTAAACAAATCAAATGTAAACAATTAAACTTTTTTTACTGCAAAATATCAAAGACCAAATACTTCATGCAGGAATGAATTAGTGACTGAAAATTTAAAGATGCAAAACCATGTGATATTATTCTCTCTTACAGTTGCTTTTATCACAGACTGACTGCAATTTTAGTTAGTCAAACTCAAGGATGGTATTTTGACCTATAATGAAACCACAAGCATCGCTATGTAAAAGTATATGCAAACATTAACCATGTTCTACATTACAGCTACAACACAGGGTATCATGGTGACAGTATATGGGGACAGATGCCAAAAGCACGATTTTACACTTTTAGCTTTCCAGAATTCTGCTGCAACACTCCTGCAATGGAAGACTTTTTTTCCTGTCATCCAATCATCTTCATATTGGTACAATAGTCGGTTAATGGGAACTTATATGTTAACTGCAAAACGGAAAGCTCAGCTCTCAGGCTGGGAGTGCCTTCAAGCCTAGCAAGACTAATTCTAATGAAAGACTTTAACAGGAACAGAATTGTCACTAAACACATTTCTCTTTCTAACACTGTGCATGTTAATATACAGTTCTCTTATCTGAGACCACCTGTCCCCAGTTGGCTATGCAACCTTTTACCTTCCCCTACTGCTCATTTTCATGTTCAACTGAAACTGACACAAAAAATACCAACACTAATAGGCTACAGAACAGAACAGTACTCTAATTAAACCTACACATCTTACACAATAAACTAAACATTTCCAAAAAGAACTGCTTTGTCCCCCTTTTCAGAAGAGAGTTAATTTAATAAGGTAAGTACCACAAGTCTACAGTAACTTGGGAAGAAGGATCAGGGCATCCAGTTGCAGCAGGACATAAAAGTTATTAGATTTTAGATTTATTTATTTTAAGCAGATCAAAGTGAGTAAAGTTGCCTGTAATTGAGCAGATGGAGAAATTTGTCTTTTTTGAAAACTAGATTTCCCCTGTAGACTTTAACAGGAGAGCAGATACAGGCTTTGTATTGGAAAGACTGCTGTTTTTTCAGTCTATTTGTGTGTTTTGGTTTTGATTTTCTCTCAAGTAAAAAACACCAATTAATTTTAGCAACATTATGCATTATTTGCTTACTTCCATCTCATGCAGGCACACTATCTAAACTACCAGCCAGGAGGTGCACATCTAGGGTAAGACTAGGGATAAAAAAAAAAAAAAAAAAAAAAAAAAAAAAATACTTGAGATAGGCATTTATTTCCACCTTTTAATAGGAATAATCAGTAAAACAGCTCTATATGAGAATAAAAATGTTATAGGCATTAACAAAGTTTCAGCTTAAATCTCTAAGCTGAGGATTCAAACCACTGGCAGGATCTCTGATGCAAATCAAATCTGTAGTAACCAGAGGGGCAGAAGGAGCTCTTGCATTTCTATTCCCTGCAATATTTTAAGAGTTGATTATTTGGTTGTCTAGTCCTGCAACCACTTGAAAACAGTATTAAAATTGATTTAATCTCCATCAACTTTTTAGAATTACTGTTTTGCAATTTTAAACATCCAGGATGTTTAGGTTTTGCTTTTTGTTTTGTTTTTTTTGTTTGTTTGTTTGTTTGTTTGTTTTTTTAAAGAATAATATGATAGAGAGGCAGCATAAAAAAACCCCAAACCAAACAAAAAACCAACCAAACAAAAAAATGCAACCAACCAACCAAAACAACTTTGCACACAACTTTTTTCCAAAGACCATTTCAAACCATTTTATTTCATACTGAGATGAAAAAATCAATCAGACTGCAGAAAAAAATCCAGCCAAACCCCTCCCTCCATGATATTCTTACTATCTGCCAAAGGATGACAAAAAAACTCTAGGATTTTATGTGTTTGCATGTTACAAAGGACCAGGAAAGAAAATCAGAAGGGAACTTTACTGGAGTTACCAAATTTAACAGAACTGGCTACATATATAAAGAGATACAAATAACTATCATCTCTATTTCTCCTCTTGTCCCCCAAGTAAAAACAAGGAAGACAAAGACAACACTGAGAGACAAAAATATTTTAAATCCATTTTAGTTTTGGTAAATATATTCTTCCAAAAGGTTCAGGAAACTGCTAATCTTCTCATCACAGTAACTTCCTCAAAGTAGAAGCAACTGCGAATGGCTTCCTTTTATAAGGCAAAATGCAAGCGATTACAAAGCAGATTTCCAGGTGGGAAAATGAAATTAATTTGTTAGCAGCTAATTAACCTCTATATCACACTATCTGATCAGTTTAATTAAAGCAGCAAAGTATGTTTATTATAACTTATTCAGCATTACTTTCTTTACTTGATGAAAGAATATAAAATAAAATAAATAATAATAAATTAAAAAAATGTCTAAACTGATGGCATATAATCTAGATTGTAAACACAGACCAGTGTAATACAGGAGCCCAGTTAAACAATTTGGACATGAATTTACATCAGATTCACAGGAAACTGCCATTCTGAATTCATACTTATGGAGGTACTAGGAGTAATGAACATCTTGCACTACCATAACTGAATATAGAAAATATGTTAATTCTCCAACTCCAAAGAATATGCAAAAGCCTCTGAGAAAATTATTTTCTACCAGGCAATGAGACAACTTTTAATAGAATTTGTCCCCAAAAATACATGTGTTCATTGTTACATTGCCACTGTGTTCTATCCATCACAGCCAACACAAAAGACCATGTTTAGCAACACTAAAATCAGTGGTTAAAAATATTTAAAAGGAATTTTAGAATATGACTCTACAATGGAGTAAAAACTCAAGAGCCTAGCTTCTCAGTGATCCCTAAGTGTGGCTGAACAAGGTATATTCCAAGGCTTATCCAAACCCAGCAGTACACTGAGGTCTGTCAGTCAGATGATGTTGCTCTGGACCTGCATCATCTCAAACCCCAGAACCTAGAACCTGAGGATAAATGAATATTTTCAAAAGTATATTTTTTTCACTTTTTTTAAAATTATTTTTATCACTTTTTGCATACAGGTTTGTATTCATTTAGCCCACACTTGGAGTCCACCAGAAGCTGCTAAAACTAATTAGTGCTGAGCAGAGATGAAAAACAGGAAAATTGCTGATAGATCATGACAGGGCTTGAGGAATCTCAGTGGAGAATTCTCTTACACCTTGAGTTTTCATCAGATGATAGCCAGGCAAGATAAAATGTATAAAGAACTCACTACACAAAAGTGAACTCCACAAGCCATGACTGCCAGTATTACACGAGTAAACTTATACCGTCCTAATCCCTCTGGCTTTGTAATCTATTAAACAATTAATGGCCATAAATAACTGGATTATAACTTCTTTAATTATGATCAACTGTATAAAATGCAGAGCATATTCTTAAAGAAATTGTTTTGCTTCTGGGGGCATAAAATGGTAGCTATTATTCTATAAACAAGGTTATCCTCACTTCTGGTTCCACACTTATTAAAATAATCTAAATATATCCAACTGAAGTCTAAGAAACCTATTCACAATCAATGTAATGAAGCTTGTACTACAGCTCCTGGAAATTCATTGAAACAAAAAAGTATATTTTTTTACACTAGAATAACTTATTCAAACTTTTATTCAAAGGCTGCACACTGTGTTTTAAATCCCTCATTTAAGTTCTTACTTCCTTGGAACTGCTCAGCAACTAATGACATTAAAACAACAAACAATGTTAGGGGAAAAAAAAATAAGTTGTTGGTATGTGCAAAATGTTGCAGGAATTTTGAATTATCAAACTTAAACACGTGTGAGAATACATGAGTGAATCGACATTTGGATCAATTTGCTGAAGTTCAGGAATCATCCTGTGATCATAAAGACCATGAAGTCAAATTTTGCTTACCAATATGTCCATTTTGACAGGAAATTAGGAAAAACAAAAAAAACAAAAAAAAAACAAAAAAACAAAC
>VXBX01001369.1:251734-299038 GCA_013400415.1 Scytalopus superciliaris
TTTTTTTTTTTAAATTATAGTGAGAATTACACTATACTCCAGGGACTGAAGAATTCCCAAATCCCTTAAGCAAAATGCAGCTCAATAATAGGATTGTCTTACCCCCAGAGCATTTGAAAGTCTATGAAGAATGAAACTCCTCTTAAAATTTCTACTGTATTTCAACTGCAAAATAGGGCAGGCATCAAACATTTTCTGTTCTCAATTACTGCACAAGCCCCTGTTCTACGAACATGGCTTCTTGGTACTGCAAAAGCCTACAAACTTTTAAATACGGAAAATTTCCAACTCCCATGTTAGTTCCTTTTCATAAAGGTAATTAATGATTTGTGACAAAGATGGGTCAGGATAGTATGTGATGGCCAACAGGAGAAAGAGGAAACTAGTTAGATCCTAGTTATAATGGCAAGAATCTTGTGTGTGGCTAGCCGTCGCGAACGACGATGCTTTTTATGCCTGCGCGAATGGATTTATTACGTGGAGCTCAGCGTGCGCGGAACTGGCCCCACCCCCTTTAGCCCTGGGACACTCTAGCCTTGGCCGGGGCAAGCCCAGACGAAGTTGGCAGAGCGAGACCCGCAGGACTCGAACCGGCGTCCTTCCGAGAAGGAGCACGGATCCAGGGGCGGCAGCTTTACCCACACGGCCACAGCCGCCGGCAAATGGCAAGAATAAATCATAGATAAAGATATTGTCAGTCTTAAACCAAAAATATTTGTCAGAGAAGCTTACAGAAAAAGTAAACAGCACCCAAGAAGTTAATTTCTAATTGATTTTACTGATCCACCAAAGGTAGTAAAGCAGTGCTACGTATTAATTATCCCAGATTTACATGAGCAACTGAACTTGAGGGTGAAAGGTAAAATCAAAAAACTAGTTAGCTTCTTCTGTGTCACAAATTCAATGAGCTCTTAGAAAATGTCCACAATAGCAGCCTGCAGAAAGCTTTTCTTAGTATATTGTACTTCTCTATTGTAAACTGAAGAACCTACAGGGTGTTAATAAACTGAGCACAATAGTATATCTTGTTTTTAATAAGATGCTTTTTCTGAAAGCACATTAAAGCCTTATTCAAAATGAAGGTGATAATGCATATGTATGGTGGCTTAATAATGAGAAATCACACCTTTCTTTCTTTTCTTCTTACCCAGGTCCTTCCCTCCACCTCTTTTTCAGAAGCTGCACAGTTTTTAAATGAGTTGTCTGGTCAATAAGTAAAAAGTGTACTAGATGTCTTTAACATATTTGATTTTTCAGATAAAATGGAATGCTTGAAAGCCTCGACAATGATTGAAGGTGTTTCTTCACTTTACTCTAAAAGCTTTTTTGGCAAGTTTCCAACCAGTGAAGCACTTCACTGTACAGATGAGATCCTTGCAATGATTTATATTATAAAGTTACGCTCCTATACTCAAGGTAAGCATATTAAGAGATGGTAAATAATCAGTATATAAAGACCAAAAGAAACTTCAGGAAAGCTAGATACTCTACAGCTGCACATTTAAAATCCCTGCTTACATATAATCTTAATTCTGATTGTAAAGCTACCATTGTTGCCTTCTTTATCAATTTCCTAACCGGTTTAAAATTCCTAAAGTGGGGAAAAAATAAATCCAGGATTACAAATATGATTATAAATGTGTTTAAAGGATTAATCACACAAACACTCATATTAGTGTAATTCTTATACAGGATCATATTAGATATATTACGGGGAAAAAAAAAAAGCATGGAAGAGAATTTCTTTGGCAACCTTTATTTTAGAGAAAATCAATAATTTTAGACTGAAAGACTCACCTGGGAGAGTCTAAGAAGTTATAAAACTCCAGGCAAGCAGCAGCAGTACTCTTAGAAAGTTTTCTAATGACCTGGATTTTTTTTTATTTTTTATTTTTTAAATTGCCTTTAAGACATTTTCCTTATATGTAACTGGTGCCTTCTACATATTTGTTAACCAGAAGTCACACTGAGACTTTGTGAAATAAGAATCCAAATATTAGGGGCAGGATGCAAGTGAACAGCGGGATCTTGTTCCCAGAAGGGAACGTCAGACAGATTCTGCACTAATCTGGTTGGCTTGTGCCACATCTCCAAACAGACTTCAGCATAGGCATGTTCACAGTAATTTCTACATTAAGATGAAACTCTCCTTACTAATGATGGAGATCCTGGGAAGCTGAGGTGAGTGCTAAGGCTGTAATCACTGCATCTCCTGTCTCTCTTTGATAAAATCAAAATCGTGCTATTGATAATTGTTCAGAAATCCTTGTTTCTGCAATACTTGCAGTGAACTTCCATGATTCAGAAAGGCTAAACATCAAATAAACATCAGAACTACCCTTAAACCCTCTCGATTTCAGTAAATACGATTTATTCTTATTTCTTCTGCATCTCATCTTTCTACTACCCAGTGCACACACAGAGCCCCATCCCCTGAGTAGATGTCCAAGTGCAAACAATCACTGACAAAAAAAAAATGTTATCTCATACCTTTCAGTGAGACAGGGCACATTCAATTTAAATTATACACAGATGAAAGCTATAGGTCACAGATGAGAAGGTGGCACACAGTCCTTCAGAGAATATTATCCACCCTAAAACCCTGACCATCTGTCAATTTAAATCTGTCAATTTAAATCAATCATTTGGCATATTTTCTTAAAGCCACAGAGGCTTTAGAAGTGTGAGGCATTATCCAAAATGAATCAAAATCAATGGAAGATTTATTACACTGAATTTTGAACTAGAGCATTGTGTGAAGATACAGACAGCTTTGGCATTTGCCTGTGTTTACTATTATTAAAACTTCCACAAAATTATGAAGTATACATGACTTACTAGGAAAGGATCCCACACCTACTTTGTGCCATTGATGACCAGTTCCCGGTACCCCAGATCTGTTTCCAAATCTAAACAGTACCATTTCTCACAAGATACTCTTTGCACACAAGAGGTACAAGCCATGAGAGAGCTGTATCCTCCCTCTGATGAGCTGAGAGAAAAAGGATTCTAGTTTGTTTGCTTCACAGAGTTTTTCTCTCTTACAGAAGACAAAGTATGTTTAGTAAACCACCTCTTTATAAACAAAACAGTGCTAAAGCTGAAAGTTAGGTGTTTTGATTGTTTGTTTTCCAGTTGAGGCTTTTAAGATGCAATGTTTTAGCATTATTGTAGCATCCACAATAAATTGCAGACAGTCCTGAAAACCTTCAATCTGCAAGATACAATAGAGATGTATACTCCTGCTCTGCTCTTGGATCAACTCTTGTGATAGAGGACTTGTTTTATCTTAGTTATCCTTATAATTCCAAAGTAATATTCCCATGACCTTCTGTCATTACTTTTAACCCCAGCTGGTACACAAACATCAGCCTACATATTATCATCAGAGCAAATGCTGTTTCAGAAATGCCAGGACAGGGAAAATCATCATTTACACAGAAGAATATAAAATGGCACTAGTGGTTAAAAGGAAAGCCATACTGAAAGAATTTCCATGTGGCATTTTTGTGTGCTAATTAATTCCTAAAAGTCTGAGTTTCAGTCTTCATATAAATAAGTGGATATTAATAGGCCATACATACAGACTCCCCTTGTTAAAATACCAATGAGATATCCCTTATGTTTATACATGTGTAAGTACAATTAATATTGCAACCCAACTGGAAACAAAATTGCTTTAGTTAACCAACCATTGCAAGGCAATCAAATGTGGTATCAAATGTAATTGTAGAAGACCCATTTGGGGAATAACAGCAATTACTTCATACAGAATTCTCCCTTCCTCCTTCCAGTTCATATACAATTTTTTCATGCATCTTTATGCCAGAAAAATAATTGGACCATCACAAGTGTCAAACCCACCGCCCTCCCCCCCGCCTTTCATTCTGTATTGTACATGAAATTTCAAAATGACAAGGCTGATTCATTTAGATTATATTGGTTTGTACCTCTGAGTTGTAACTGCTTTAATCTGAAAACATTCAAGTAGGTTTAATTCCTCCAGCTGTACATGCAGCTGGGGAATTGGGCAATACCAGTGGAATAGGAAACAGAGAATGGTATTTCTTTATTTGCCTGAAGCTCAGCACTCTTGATTTGCCTTCATAAACTTCACAAATATTCTCTAAACACCTAACAGTTTTTTAAGAGGTAAGTGTCATTTTAGGGCCATAGATGTAAACTGACTATTTCAACCAACAGATATTTTAAAACAACTTTGTGCTTAATCAGGAAACAGCATGTCACAATCCCTTTTTTTTTTCCTTTTTTATTCAAACGACATATGGTAATTTTAATTCTTATTCTTAATATTATTTTGAACAATTTTGAACTTTATTTCTGTCACTTAGCTAAAAACTAATGGTAAATATGTAAGATACAGGCTCTTAACTCATTTTAAATTTCCATTTTTGTTCTTGAGACATTCCATATGCACCTTAAAAGAGTCCAACCCAAACCATTCTATGATTCTACAATTTATCAAAAAGCCAAAATTTAAATTTTTACTTTTAGTTTCATTGCTTGGTCTTCTTGAAGTAGCTGGAATATACTATTGTACTAAAAATACTGGCAGATATTATACTCTTATTCAATTTTTTTTTTTTTTTTGGTAGAAGTCGATATGGATATGTATTTTTGTCAATAGTTTAGTCCTAACTGTTTTTCTAAAGGACAAGCGAATTTCCTCCTTTAGACAGTTCAGACAGTCTTTACATTGAATTATTAGCTGAATTAGCAAAAAAAGAGGCTGTCAGACCAAATCGGGATCTTCAAAGGTTTTTTCCCACTACTAACTAATTTCAAAAACCTGTATCTGAGGATGCTGAATTTTTATTATACTGTGACATTAACCTGAAAATAAAATCTTTAATGCTTATACGCTTCTTTTGCAGGGAACTGTGCAATAAACACTTATATTTAGAATAAGGTGCTAGCACAGGCAGTCTGGCAGTCTTTTGATTGACACATCCCTTGTAGCCCTGTACAGACCTTGGTCTTACAGTCAGTCTTCTTTACCCTTCATTTTTTGCATATATTCCACTCACCTCAGCCCATATATACCTCACTAAAAGGAATGTTTGTGATATATTCTCCTTAAAACTGCATAGGCTATTATTTGGCTACAATCTGACTGTCAAGGACATTGCTGATCACAAGCTCATTAGAAGCAAAAATAGCTTGTCCCGTGAGTTTCTTTCTAGAATGACTCATGTGTAATGCTTTGAGAAGGGCTTTCATCACCTAAAACCAAATCCTGGATGAGAAATGAACCCTATACAGCATGATGTAGACCATTCATAATGCTATCAGAAGTACTTTAAGAACCCTCAGCTGCAGAAAGTTTTACAGTCTATCTTCTGTTTTCCATTACAGCCATTAGGAGAATGAATCTTCCAGTGAAAATTAAGTTTATCAGAAAGATATGTGTGCAAACTAATTTGAGCAGGCATTTTCTAAAAAGTAGGCCAGAAGAGAAGAAAGATTACTTCTGGCAAAAATGGAACAAATTAAATTATAGGAAGCTTAATACATTTATTTGAACTTTAATTGCATAACCTAATGTCAAGGTTATTATATGGTGCACGCTGTTCTCATCCAAATTCAAAACAGTCAAGCACAAGCTTGGTTTACAGTTACTTTATTATAAATCCAACCACATTTGTTTTTTCAATACTGACCATAGTCTTTTCCTGAGCCATAAATTAATATAAAATCATATTTCAAAATAATTTTGAGAACTCTCCTTGGCAATGAATGGTGATAAAATCTGAAGCCTCTCTGGTATGACTGACTTCTACTGCAAGTAAAGGGTGAAAAATCTGAGCTGGTGTTGATGTGATGCCAGAATGTACCATAGAAGCAAATGATTAGAAAGAGATTCTGATTATGCTCACACAGTTCTGCACTGAGTGCATCAAACCTGCAGTTTTTGTTTTCTGGTCACAAGAGAGAGGAGATTACAAGGAAAGGTCACTGTAGCATTCTCATTATAGAATCTCTATGGAATATGCATTCTGTGTTTTACTGTGTATTAGAAGCTGTGCCTGTGCAAAGAACACACTTAAAAGCATTCAGGCTGTGTCCAGATCCCCTCTGTACTCCTAAAGCCAGTCACTCCTATCTGACTTATACAGCCTGACCTTAGGGGTCTTTTTGTCTGTTTTCAGATCTCCAAGTGCCTGAGTAACACTGGATTAGAATGGATACTTTTGCTGCTTTTGTCTGGAGTAGAAACAATTTTCTTCATAGGCTATATATTGGATTTGTGCTGGAAACAGTGTTGACAGTTTGGGCATGCTTTTGTTATTGCTGAGCAATTCTTTCACACAGCCAAGGCCTTTTCTGCATTTCACATTGCCCCACCAGTGAGGAGGCTGGGGTTGCACAGCTGATGCCAACTGACCCAAGGGATATTCCATTGTGCATTTGACTGTGTGCCACTATGATTTCAGTGGATCTACAAACACAGTCTATTTTTGTAGCAACACCATATAAAAGCACCACCTGCTTTTTTTTTTTGCTTTTTTTTTTTTCTGAAGGAACAGGTAATAAAGGCATAGTAAATAACTTTGACACTTAGCAGGGAACCATAGCCTAAAATTAAAAGGCTATAATCATGCAACACAATGTTAATTTGGCTTGACTCGTAATCAAACAATCAATGTTATACATTTTACAATCATGTCACTTGTTTTTCAGTAAAATTTGAAATTACTAAAGTAGATCATTTAATGTTTGACCAGGTTAGGGCCTCTTTCAGCAGTACTAGAATATTGAAGAGATGCAGTTATTAAAGTACAACAAGGGATTCTAAAAAAATAATCTATGACTCCCAAGTCATGTATATAACCAAATCCTCCTGTGTTAAACTTTTTCCTGTTTTTTTTCCCCCTCTACATAAGCCAAAGACAGCTTGTAAAATCTTTTCTGTGATTCTGTTTCAGTGCTTGAAGTAGCACAGTTTCAACACAGCAACCATCACTCAGATTTCTTCTCTGTAATCATTCCTTGTGTGTCAAAACAAACAGGTGTCTTGTGTATAACTCAGAGTTACATCCCTGGGTCTGTGAAGCTCCCTAAGAGCTTCTGAAGGGAAAAATTCACTTTATTCTCTAGACACCCTGACTGAGACAGTTTACAGAATTAAATAAAATGCCCATTCATAGTCAATGATTCCTCTGTAGTGGTTATATAAACAACATGTTTGTAAGAATAGAGTTAACATTTCAAAGAGAAAAAATCTGTGAAGGTTAAAAGGAGAAAAACTGACACTTACCCCAAACTCATCCCTCCACTGATGTGATGCTTGGTATTTCTCTGCTTCTTTAGCAAGGCGCTGAAGACCAAAAAGAGAAAGGACATAAATTTTAGTCTTTACTGATTATTCTCATGGTAAAGTCTTTCTTTTTTATTTTTTTCCCTGTATGTGTTTTCTCTAAATAAATTATATGTATCTACATTTTTTGCACTTACTTGAAAATTGTGTATATTTGAATAAAGAAACATTATTTTCTGTATTATTTGCTTATTTAAGTACTGTAATCATGCATTAGAAAATTTAACCTTCACTCCAATATTGTTTAAGAAGTTCTAGTTAAGTTCAAAATCCATCAATATCCTGCTGAAAATATTTTCTCCTTACACACACCACCTTGCCTTATATGCATTAACTTAATCTACCATCCAATGACAAGTATTTATTAGAATCTTAAAACACTGCATTATGGGCATTTATTTCTCCATTATATCATTTAGCTTCAATTATAGAATCTACTGGCAGCTCTGATTATTAGGGACCCATTAAAAACTCAGTAATTTCGACTAGCTGGAGTCCGGTCTCATGGATTGAATTAACAGCTGGAGAATAACAGGCATGTTCTCAGAGGGCATTTTTCCCATTTATATTCATTTGAATGAAATCCAGTCTGTCCACTTAGCCCCACAGGCAGCAAAGGACAGTGCACAGGAATGACCAGATGATTATGTTTCAAATCAATCTCTTGTACAGACACATCCGTTAGGTTGGATGACACAAAAAATTTCAAGTCTTTGAAAACAAAGTTGTTTGGACACACTTATGAGAAGTTTATTATAATTGTGCATGTAGAAGTTGTCAAGGTAATGTGTGTTCTCCAGCTGAGCTGCACACAGCAACCCCCCACATGCCAGAAGCCCTGGAGGCAAGCACCCATCCCAAAAGCAAGACAGCTCACTCTGAAAACGTAGCTACTGGATGTGAACGTAGCTCATGTGGACTCAGCCATGTCCTAATTGCTAAGTGACTTACTTTTAGAACTAAGTTATTTTACAGCAAAATAAAGATTTTAGCAACCATTTTTAGGGGTCATTGTCTCTTTCTAACAGACACAGCCTGGCCATATCCACCAGAGAAGTAGGGTTGCAAACACTTTACTGTGTAACAATATGTGCACAAGAAGTTTGATGATCCTTTTAATATTCAGACCAACTCCTACACAAAATGAACTGGTGCTCTAAGTCACATTTTCAGATGAGTCCCCTTGTCAGTTCTTGCTAAGAACCAAAAGCAATATGACCAGAAAGTTCATGTAAGCCAGAATCACAGAGATGGTGCTGTCAGAACCTCACCTCAGACCTATCCCAGATTGCAAGTGCTGTGTTACCTAATTCCCTGAGGGCAGTCCCTCTCCCCACTCTAACAACTTCTAGGATGACACAATTCACAAAGCAGAACTCAGGATCTTTTCTTTTTTCAGGTTTCTATAAACACAGATAAACCTCAACAAATCTGTGCGCTCTACTGCCACACGAAATGTGTCCCCATTCAATTGTTTTATCACTAATCAAAATTATTCTTAGCTAACAGAAAGTTAACAACATCTTACTGGCATTGCCCACTGGAAGTACCTCAACAGTAACCAAGTATCACATTAATGAAATAAAAACTGATATAATGTCATGCATTACACTGTGAAAAAGCAGAGTCCAACTTTTGCACTGGACAAACATTTACAGTATTATCAGTTTTTTGGTATAATATACTAGAGCAATTTTTCCATCTAATTTATTCACTCAATCTAGTCAGTTCCACATCTAAATTTGTATATGCTCTACTGAGTGCAAGCTGATTAAGTCATGTTTCACCAGACTGCAGCAAAGCAAAATATAACACTTACAACATGTGTAAATAGCTGCAGTTAACACTGCCCTCAAACTTTCCTCACACTCTTCTTCATTGCCTTAAGGTACCAGAGAATCAAAAAAGACAGTAAAACCCAAATGCACAAACTGATAGGAGGATTATGAAGAGTAATATACACTGATCTTTACCATTGCTAGGAATTTTGCATGGAAAGAACTTCAGCCACCCTTGAAATTCCTCAGCTCCATTGTTAGATTCCTCAGCTAATCAGCACTATCATGTGAAAATGTTTAAAGCAAAATAAATTAAAAAAAAANATACTGTATTCTTATTCTTCTTAAGGATTTTTAAGTCAGGTTTAAGTTAGAACTGCCTAAGCAAGCTGCTACATGCAACATCTACAGCCCTTCATGCCTTAAAAGAGCTTGCAAAATGAGATGCTCTAATTTAGGATATATGTACAGAGCTCTGTTAAAGGTACTCAAGCTCATACAAAAGCACAAGCAATCAGTTTAGAAACAATAAACAATGAAAGAACAGCTGTTCTTGACTCCTAAAACCCCAAAGCCAACACCTCACTTGGAAGTACATATGGCCACAAGCCAGGTCTACACGCACAGGCTCCAGCAACAGGCTGAGATACCTTTTTGATTTCTTCATCACTGCTTAATGGAAGAATCTCTGCCTTTTCCTGTACTGCCTAACAATCAAATATTTTATTTTTGTTCCAGTTATTAGATCAGTTTTTCAGAATTTTAGTTGCAACAGATCCCAGAGTTTAGCTGGAATGTATATTTAGAATGCACTTCCTAGTACCCTGTGTCAGAAATAGAATTAAAGTCTAGCCAACTTGATATCAACTCAGTATTTCCTTGAAACAAATCATCTTTCCACAAACTATTTCTATAAATGCTAGATAAATTATTATTAGTTAGTATAGTGGCTGTTAGCCAGGATTAGAATAAATCTGTAAGTCAAGTGATCACAAGAATAAGGTATCTGATCTCTCAAAATGGGGACAAATATTGCATTTTCACTTTCTATTACTGCAGCAGAACAATCCTGGGATCCTACAGCTAGGTAAGGTACATACGGAAAAACCATACAGAATCACCTTCCAGAGACCAGCGTACTGAAGTAATCTGCTTACCCAGCTCATCTCCAGCAGAACACACCTTAGCAACACTCATGTGCAGGCTATCACATGGACACAGATCAGGCAAGGACTTAATTTTCAAGAAATGGGTGTTTTAAAATGCATGTGTTGCTGATAGGAATCCTGCACATGCAAAACCCAATATTGCTCTATCCTGTGCAATACCATATTTTTGGGGGAAAGATAAGAGTATTAAATTTAAATAGATACAGATAGATACAGATATGTATAATGAAGCTAAGGTGTTTTCAGAAGATTTTGTTCTCTGTGCAGGGAGAATATTGTTACTACAACAACATGGAGTCTCATAACTGTGACAGTCACCCTTCCACAAGAGAGAGTCTTGTTATGAATCAGAGTAAGACATTAAGACTCCCGGGTCAAAAATAGCCAGACGTTTAAGCAAACTCAAGTTACCTGTGCCCTTTATTGTGACCCAAGGTTGGACTAATTTCTCATCTCTCAAAGAATTATGCCTGTTTTCTTTTGAGGTATGCAAATGTCATGTCTGGCATTCCCTGTTTTGATGGAAGAGTCTCTGGAGAACACCAACAGAGAAGCAGCACAACAGCCAGATGACACCTGGAGCTTCCCATTCTCCCTCTCATTACAATGAGTGTTTAATATAGCAACAGCTTCTTTAACACCATGACCCACTGCAGCTCCCTGCAGGTTTCTCCAGCAAATACTAAAATACTGAGATTCAAATTTTTATGTGTAATAAAAATAGCAGAAATGGCTTAAAACAAACTTGAAATACAATATTGCTGCATATTAGCTTTTAGTCATTTTTTCCTTCATGCCTCTGTATTGTGTGTTGTGAAGATGAAAGCTGTGAGTTGTTTTCATGCCTTGAAGAAACCTCTATTTAACATCATCTTTTTGGATACAGAGCATGAAAAACAAAACAACACTAAGAAGGGACAAAGGAAAAAACCACCACGTAACAGAAACATTCTGGCTTACTTCAATATATTTAAAGAACCCTACTTTGTACAGTCTACTGGAGAGCGCAGATTCTCAGACTATGGCAGTGGCTTTGTTCTGAAGTAGTAGATAAATTGAGAAACTGTGACCAGGAAGAGAGAGCTGCAAAGGCTAAGAGAATGCTGTAGCATTTTGATTCATGTGCTTTTGGAGGATGCCTGACAGATGTGAGATGGTGCTTCTAAGCAAGGGATCAAAAGAGCTGATGCCAGATTTAGCCAGTGTGATTGACACAGTAGCTGATGTCAAACTTAAGGTGCTTGAAAACACTGTGATTCAACAAGCATTTGTATAATGAATTTTCCTAGATTAAACAATTACTTCTGTCTCTTTAATTCATTTTATTTATCTTAATTTATTTTTAATTTAATTTTTTAATTTTTTTTATTAATGAGAACTGCTATTTTCTAAACAGTGTGCAGGGTGTATTATTTTCAGGAATTTTTAGAATACTGAGCTCATGAATTAAAAAAAGAAATATCCCTTGAAAAACAGTCACTGCCCATAAATAAGTATTTTAAATCAAACTTTTAAAGAAGTCAAGAATTACCTTCCACTAAATTTCCCTAAACCTTTCAAAGAGAACAGTTAGCTTTAAAGGAAATTGGAAACTATTGGAAACATGGGTAAGACACAAGTGCTATTCACGCCACTCGCCTATGAACCTTTTTTTGACTTTTAAAGGAATTACAAAAGATTGCACACATAAAAATAATAGAAAAGCAAAACAACCAAAAAAAAANTCTGCACAGAGGACTCAAATGTCAATATCATGGTCAAAAAAAAAAAAAAAAAAAAGGCAGCCCAAAGCTCAGCTGCTGTCAATCTCAAACTGTCTATTTGTGAAGGTCTTGTCCCCCATTTTCAAGTGCATGTTACTATCTCTGAAAGGCAGCCTTTGATGCAGCACAGACTGCAAGAGAGAGACCTGAAGAATCTTTATCTGATCTGTAAAGATCAACTCCCTAGAAGGTCTATTCATCTTCTAGCCCTCATTTTTTTGTGTATATGTCATATTTTTATCTCCTCCTCGCCAGCATAGGATTCTGTCAGCAAATGGCCCAATTACAATTCTATTAAGTACAATGAAATATTTTTTTTTGGTGCTTCACACTCGCCTTTAAGTATTTTATTTGAAAATAATATTCAACTACTTCTTGATATATTAGGCTAATAGAAATGTGTAAGCTTAGAGTTATTAGATATCAGTAGCCTCACAAGCTTTCTAAAACACCAAAGCCATGGATTTTTTTTAAGTCATTTTAAAACGATAAACACTCAGGGAGAATACATCAATATCAAGCTTAAATAGAACAATGTAGAACACACAATGAACTTCAAATTCTGATATTAAAATATTATAAAAATATTAAAATCTGTTCTTGCATGAATAGTGTAAAAGCCACAAGGTGTATGTGTAAAATTGGATTCAGACATAGTTTCTATAAATGTATCTGAAATACAATTTTTCTTCTTCCATAGCTGATTTTGGAAGACTGATACAGCTTGTTTCATTACGGGTTTACTACAGACAGATTCTAAAGGATGGCATTTTCATCTCCATAAGATGTTACATTCTATATTAAACCAGATTAGAACTGTTCTCTTCTGCCTTGATTCTACTGTCTTTATGTGCATGGCAGATGTTATATTTTCATAGGAATGAATTATCCAAATACCCATGGAACACCCTATTTATTAATTTCCTATTACCCAGTTGCATAAAAAGATCACCCAGTTTGTCTCATGAGAGTGTGATTTCAACAAACAACTGTAAACTGTAAGGTCAGAGGCCCAAAAGTGAGCAGAGATGTGCTATTGATAGCAAGACCATAACCCTTATACAAATATATCTGGATTTACTTCTCTTTGTATTATTTCTCTTCTCGCAGTGGGGCACAGGAGGTGTTAATAGGGACTGATTACCCTTTTACATGTTACTTTGATAAAGTTACTTCCTATATGACCTTTCTTACAAGTGGGCATTCATAATTATCATTGCAAAAGCTGACCTAGATTTGATGAACCCGAGGCACGTCAGTTTGCATACAACGGTCCCAGGCATAAAACAATGTCTTAGACTGAATCAAAGACACACCTAATTTTGCTGATTTAAACAGCAACCATAAGTTTTAATATTTCCTTTTTCAGATAATTTTGTTTGCTTTTAAAAATATTTCAATTGCTAACACTGAAGCACATTCCCATGATAATTCATATTTCCCTATGTCTTTTCCTATGCTTTTCTGTATTCCATTATGTAAATGCATAATCTTCACCATAAGTGTAACCAGAATTTTTTAAACATATTTTCAAGGGTTTTTTTTTTTGATATTTTGGGACTTTGTTTTGGTTTGGGTTGTTGGGGTTTTTTTGGGGGGGTGATGGTTTTGGTTTTGGATTTTTTTGGGGTATTTTGGTTACCGACAGTAGGGTTTTGGGGGTTTGGCTGATCTGCAGCTTGGCTTTAATTCATGTATTTACACTGCAGAGTCACAGCCTCTCTTCACTCTGGCATCTGCTGTACCACATGATGGTAATCTGATCTGTGCTCTGTTAATGAGGATATCTGAAGCATATCAGGTCACACAAAGATTATGTTTATAATTGGTCTCCTGTATTCTCTATAGAATTTGTATGATATATTCCTCAGCTGCTCTCTGAGGACAGTCTCCCTTTTGTCATCTAAGGCAGCAGTCAAGTCATATTCATATGGAAAAAGGGCAGATCAGGGGTCTGCTGAAATTGTGAGATTTACCAAAGCATTCTTTATATAAATTACTGGCCTAAATGTATATACAAATTAAGATAATCAGGAATTAGCACAATTTTTCAAACAGCTGATGTCATTATACTCTGAACCACAATTCAAAATAACACTTCAAGCTTTGTCTTCTACTTTATAAACAATTAACAAAATCTAAAATGCTAGATTTATTTTTTCTAATTCACCTTTGTATTACAAAGCTCAACTTCAATTAAACAATAAGCAGAAAATTACCTTCCACATTTTGTGTGCTTGTCTAATGCATTTCAAGACTGCTTTATTCATATGAACAGTAATTCTATTTCTGACTTTCTTCATCAGTTTTTCTAACAAGATGACCTCATATCCAACACAAGGCTGTCATGTTGGCTAAAAAGAAACCCAATGGAAAAAATTTATTATCACCTTCCCCATATTTAGAAGACAGGGCTTTAAAGGATTTCTGTATCTGTTAACGGCTGTAGTGAAAATCATTCTTTATGAGTCATGACAATCTTTATTCTTATTCTTTAATTAAATGAAAGAAGGAAAAATTAGGCTGATTCTCTACAAAGAAATTTTACTCTTCTAGTGGTTTTCCAAAGCAAATCAAGCCAACGGTCTAAATAAGATTAGAAATAACTGGAAATTGAATCCAAACTAGTCTACTTAAGATTAAAACATTGCAGGTGAATTTGATGCTTTCTGACGTAATTAATTGTATTTATTTTAACAGGGAAAACTGAAATAGAGAGGCCCTAAATGAATACATCACACATGTGCTTTTGACATCTAAAATGCCACGTGTAATCACCTGTCTGACAAATCTGTTTTACAGGAAAAGTGAAAAAGGATAAAACCAAAACAACATTTGTTACAGTAATATTTCTTCACTACACAAAAACAGCCCTTCTCTAAAACATGAACTAGGAAGAGCATTTCTCTTCTATTTCATCCTTTCGTATACTGACTGGATTTAAGAATTTAGCTAATGCTAGCAAATTAACAAAGAAGGCAAGAGTCACATAGTGGGAGTACTTCTAAAAGAGTGCTGAAGAGTCTTTCAAATATATTATACTATATTTGGATTCTCAGTTAAGTTTTAGTAAGAATCTAAAACTCTTCAGAAGTAGTCAAATGTACGGTTATTTTCAAACAGCTTTTGTTTTAGCCCTGAAAACCAATCACAGAAGACCTGGGTCTATATACACCACTGAAAATCATCACTGGAGAATAACTAACCAACTAACTAACTAAGCTAAACCCCACACATTTAAACTTCTGGAAAAGTGGTATAGCTGCATATGCACTTAGGTGAGTGCACAGCCTATGGAAATTACAGGAGGCCAAGTGCTAATTTGCAGCTGTCTGAGACCTTACTGGTTTCACCTCAGCGTGGTTTCTAATATTCATAATCCTAAAATGAAAAGCAACCTTACATGAGCAGTCAATGGGAAAAATGAGTCACAGGTGCAAAGTTGTTGCTGGAGGGCACCTTTCTGAGTACCAGAGAACTGAACAGATCAGATACAATGAAGAACAGAGGGAGCACAAAATTGTCTTCTGGGACCAAAGCACCAAGTCCAGCCCATGAGGTATGAAATACCACTTGTACGAAACATCTTACAAACGCAACCGGTGCAGCATGAGTGCACAAATTAATTATGTTCAACTATTATTGAACAGAAACAAGGAATGTACAAAGTTCTCATCAGAAGATAGAGAAGCATCATCTCCATATTTATGGGGAGAGGGAGGGAGGGAGGAAGGAGGTTCAGTTCCCAAGCCAGAATATATTTCTGGGATGTGTGCAATCAGGAGATTTGAGAAGTTGGGCAATATTATGACAGCTTGATAGTGCTAAAAATGGTTCAGTAGACAAGGGAGTACAATAGAGAGAACTGTAGATAAAAGCATGAGGAAAAACTGTTAGAAGGGAAGAGTAAGAAATAGTCTGTCAAATGCATCTTGACATCTAGCAGTGAAATCTTACTGGAGTGCTGCACAGAAACAGCAGAAGACCCTTCTTTAAACATACTTCTCATTTGCAAAGGCTTAAATCCCTTAGAGCTTATTACATTTTCACTCTAATAATTCATATGCCTTAAATGCACATCACATTAGTGTTATATTTTTAAACAGGCTCAGAGTGAAGGACACACGCTGAAACCATTAGACTGAAATTACCAACTGCTCTGACAAATCACAAATTGCATAACACCACCAGCTCCAGCTCATTGCCTGCCTTAGGACACTCTTTTAAGCTTCACAACTGAGCTACTAACTTCACAGGCATGATTAGAAGATGACACGTATATTGAGTAGGCATGCCTTGCTACCCTGTTTTTATTCAAGTAATTTCTATCAACTCAGGGAGAAAACTACATCAATTTATTTTTAGAAATATCACAATAACTTGTTTCAACAAAGGTGTTCTAAAATGTCAACAAAGTAATTTTCCTCTAACTTATAAAATAAAATAAAAAATTAACGGACATGTAGTTCAGTTTTCTTTACATTTCCTTTAATATCTCCTCAGTAAGTATCCAGTAAAAAAATCCCCAAAACCACAAAACACAGACCTTCAATTTATACATGTTAGCAGATACATTAAAATCTGACTAGTATGCAAATGGGACAGACACAACTGAAATACACACGCAGCTGCCTTATTTTAAGGGGAAAAGTAGGAAAAAGAACAGTTCAAGTAAATACCTCCTTGCAAAGGACAAGGAGAAAAAAACATTGCTACAGGCTGGCATCACTTATGCAAGAAAAACACTCATGAAGTCATTTATCTTTAATCAAACAGAGCATGCATCAGAAGTTCATTTTGTCTCATATAATCAAACAACAAATTTCACGGAATGCTATAGTTTCATATGAGTTTAACAACAATATATATCGATTTATATCAATTTACATTCAATAAAACTCAGTAACTATATTAGATAAATAGTGTATACTCAAAATACTGTTTGTAGTACTTTTTTGATTTAAAAAATCTGTGTCTGCTACAATCACAGAAGTGGAGTACAACTAGGTAGGAAACAGCATATATAGAGAAGTGTAGTGGGTTCTGGATTTACTCACACTTTGTGTGCTACTGTAATCCCAAAAGAAGATCAGAAAGCTGGCAATTTAAAATCGCTGCTGAAGAGACAGGCAAATATCTGTTTTGGCCACATCACCAGAAACAGCATTAAGCTCTCTGAGTTCCACATGTATTTATAGAAAGAAGAGTAAAATCCAGAATTTCCAGAAATAACAAGAGTGAACAGAGCTCATTAGCATCTGTTCCTCTGCAGAACAGGAATGAAATGTTTTATTTCATTAAAACACATTCATAACCTAAAGTATGAAGTTCAAAGCAGTTAATGATTTATAATAAAATCAAGATAGCAGTAGCATGGAACTCTGCAATAGCATTTCCAGAAATGTGCCTATGAACAATGCAACTTTATTCATATTAAAATACAGAGCTTGAATGCTAGATACAAAATGTGAACTTCGGAAAAAAATCAGCACCTTCAGTTCTCAGATGTATAAAACAGAATCATAAATTTGATTTATTACAAGTCTGTTCCAAAATGAATCCACTTCTTAAATACACACACACACACACACACACATTTATATTTGTTTAAAACAACAGCTGAATAACAAATGTAGGTTTAACAAGGCATGATAGTGTCTCAAAAGCTTTGTATGTCAGGGGGAAAAAAAAAATAGAGCAGGTGGTGGGCTATAGCTGCTGAATAATCAACGTGATCTCATCAGCAGTCAGGGGGGAGAGCCAAGGAAACATGTTACTGTTGGCAACAGCAGAAACAAATGATACATTAATACTGCATGCTATTTTCAGGCAACATTTCCCTAATGGAAGTAATTCTAGTCAAAAGAAATAAGAAGTGTTTAACTGTGAGTCCTGGAGAAAACTGAGTACAAAGGGAAATGACCTTCTCCTGGCAAACCGTAACAACGAGTTTGATTTTCCCAGAGATACTGTGTCAGTCCTGACAGCAATGCTGCAAACACACCACGGCTCCTATGCCTGACTTTGACCTGGGGCAACAGGACCCCCAAGGCTCCTTCATTCTTACTACATAGAGAGTAACAACAGCTGCTCCTAAACTTTCCCAAATATCTTTTACAAGTGTTGCACTCTTGACATTCTCTCTTTACTGGACACGTTCAAGTTTTAACTCTCAAGTGTAGTCATGTCAAGTTTGTAAGAACAATTCACGTCCTTTGTTAGTAATTCCTTTTCTGTAAAGGATTACATAGGATTCACTATGTTCTTATCCTCCAAACGAAAACTCTTTCAGATCATAATGTAAAAAACACTTTAGAATTAGAAGTAGACAAAAATGTGAGTGGAGAAGGCTGAAAATGTTATATTTTAACTTTCCATACATTGGTTTGGTCATTATTTCTCTTTAACATCTTTTGTCATGTTTATGTCATCTAGTGGACAGTCTATCACCCTTTTGTTCTTGGCAACACAGCTAATTTCTGGCCATTTTTGTGATTATTAAAAAAAACCCAACCTGATTAACATATACTATTAACATCATATTTCTGCACTATACGATCTTTAAAATGGACTTGTATGTGAAAAAATACTTTTTTCATCTTAACACCTACAACTTTACAATTAATGTGTATTGTTATGGCTACAGAAATATTTAATAACTTTTCACATCCTCTGAGAAGTACATATTGTTAGTTGTATTTAACAGAAAGGAAGGTACAGCAGAAAGATGACACAATGTGACCAAAGTCACACAAAACATTACAGTTAGGTGCTAGAAATACCTAAGTCCATAATATTTATACTCTGGGTGAATCCGTTGTATTTTCCTTTCACTTATTTTTGTCCTTTTTTATTATTATGTACGTGATCTATAGCTATGCTTAAAAAATATATTTGATTGACTGTCTCAGTGAGTACTGTATATATTTGAATCAAAATTCAAATTATAATTTCCTTCCAATTTTTATGGGGGAAAAAAAAACCCACCAAGAAACTATTAAGATTATTTTTAATATTACCCTCACAGATGACACATTTGAGAACTACTACAAGCAGTTTAGGTTTATGTATGATGACTTCCACCAAAAGGTGTTTAATTAGGATGTCTCACACTTTTCTTTGCTTGAAAATATAATTGTCACCTTCTACCTCAAAGAACACAATCAAGAAGCATTATCCCATCTCAAAACTGCCTAAGCATCTTCCTCATGCTACTTTCACATCTGGTGTTATTTTATTTTATTTTTCAGTCTTGCAGGCTTCTATTCTATAAAGGTAATATATTGAACCATACCAACAAATTTAGCACCCTCCAAAAAGTGTGTTTTCTTTTATTCCAGCTAGAACTACTTACTGAAAGCCATCATCAGACTCAAATTGTGAATAGCAGAAAGAAACAAGAAAAAACTGAGACACAATTATAAAAAAAGATAAACTAACCACACATGTCAAGAATGTCACAGTAGAAGTACATCTTAAAGCAAAATATGGCAGTATTTTGCCAGATTGGACATTTGATGTAGCTAACTCAGTATGATGCAGTTGACTGTAGTGCAGTTGAGCTGCACTTAAAAACTCATAGATCCTGCCCGCAGGGAAGAATTACTTCTGCAGTCCTGTTAAACTGGCACATTAGATAGCAGAGATGATTTTAAAAAATCCATCTGAGTCTTAAATTAAGAGACCTGTGCTGAAACTTGAAGGGCTGGCAGACTGTTAAAGGTTTAGAATTTTTTCAGACTCTGCAGAATGTTCTTGTAAGATTTTATGGAATCATGTTTGGGCTATATTCTCAAGAAATATCGAAAACCAGATAATTTTTCCAAGTGGAAAGGCAGATTATCCTGTGCACTTCACTCTCATATGAAACATTAAGATTTGAGCAGTTTTATACTTTGCACCCTCATTTAAGTCATTGTCAGCACTGAAATGTTGAACCCCAACTATCTGAGCTGGAAAGTGACTCTTAATACTAAGGAAAAAGGCATCTTGTACATCTACATGAAAACAACCTTTAGATCTCAATGTGTATACTGCATTAGCATGGATTAAAAATGCAGCTTCATCTTCCATCACACAATGACTTTTGAGTCATCATAGGTCAATATGATAAATTACATAAATGACAGTAAAACATGATCACAACACATCTCCAAGCATATAAATCCCAACCTTAAAGCCTTATTAAATTAAATTACAGCTAAGTTCAATCATATACTGAACACTGCACCTGTGTCCCATGGTCAGGTGGTTTTAGTAAAGCTGAACGAAGCGTATAAGGCATGGTGAACTACACTGCAGCAACATGAAGAGCCATGTGAGAAGTGACAGGAGGAATTCCTTCTGCCTCATCACCAGATATTACGAATTAAAGCTCTGGTCTGCAAATCCAGACAGTTTGACACTCCTTATCACCTGGAAAGTCACATGGCTCAGTTGTGTTAAGTTAAAGAAGAGATGAAAAATAAGGAAAATTAACTTTATTTAATAAAGTAAAATTGTAAACTGTATTATCAAGATTTTTTTGTTTTGTTTTGTTTTTAGTATTAGTCACTTGCCAAGTCAGACCTTTAGCACAGGTCTCAAAATACCTTTTTCCAAGCCTTAGATGTTGGACTTATTTTTATCTGTGCATCTCATTTTCATTTGCTAGACGACAAAAAAAAAAAAAAAAAAGAAAAAGGAACAAAAATCAAAACAAAGAAAAAAAAACCTGTGGGAGGGGAAAACAAACAAACAAACAAACAAAACCAAAACAAAAACCCAAAACAAACCAAAATAAATCACAAAAAAAAAAATTCCAACAAAACTTCAGATTTCTTAAAATCACAACATTACAGAGATCACAGCATAATTTTGAGGGATGTGGCTTTTTGTTTTCTGTGGAACTGGACATATTAGCAGGCTCAGGCAGGTATGTGATGATGACATAAATCAGTATAACAAATAAGAAGCTACATCAAAATGGAGCAAACACTGCTGGGCTTCTAGATTCCCACCTTTCTTGTTAAATCAACTGGGGGCTGCTCCAGCAAAGCTGCTGGTGCTCCAACACAAGCTTTCCATGGGAAAGCTTGCAGCCAACCTCCAGAGTGCCCAGAAAGGCAAAAAAGAAGAAAGTGGCAACCTCTGCCAGCTCATAATTTTTATAACTGCAATTCAAAGAAAAGCTTCTTAAATCCAAAGCCACTCTGGATCTCAATCCATTAAGTACGTTATCCAACAAAAACTACAGCAGTTGATCACAAAAGCACTCAGTTGCTGGAAAGATCACAGCTTTAATTAGCAGGTTTACCAGAAACAAAGTCACTGATGTACTGAGGAAAGGAGATTTACTTGTTATTTGCTGGAGTTTTAGAGGTACTGTATGCTCAGTAAACTGCAGAATATAGCACTGAATTACATTACATATGTTCCTCTGAGTGTGTAGAAAAGATCCTTATATTGTATTTACATAATAAAGTTATAAATGCATCATAAAACATACACTGATTTTCTGAAATGTATATGTAAAGTACACGTATCTTGCCCCAAGTGCTTCTTCATTTAAAAATATATACTAGTATAAAAACAACAAACCCCCCCAAAAAACAAAAAATGAAATAATTTTAAAAACCCTACCCACAAACAAAAATCCCCAAATATTTACAATATAAACAGTTTGACACATCATTATTTTTAGCCAGAGCACATAATCAGACAGATGCCTTCTTTACAGTAGCATAATAGGGTTTGGTGTTTGGAGGTTTTTTTCAATGGTGACGTGTTCAACTGACTTATTACTTTATTAGTTTGCAGCATTTTTAATTCCTGTGCTTTTAACTCCTGTGTTCGAGAAAACATAAAGGAAAGAGACAAAATAGGTCATTAAAATTTCCAAAGTAAAACGGACAAACAAAAAAACCCAACCAAAGGAAAAAAACCAAAAAAAAACAAAGCAAAAAACCCAAACAAACCAACAAAACCCCCCACCTTATCTAAAAAAAATTGTGCACAGCTTAAATTGATCCTTCTGATTTCAGAGTCTTTATCTTCAAAACATCATGATATTCTAAGAGTACTCTCTCTTTATTCCCTGAATCATCAGTCATTCTTCTGTGATCTTCTTGCATAAGTAATTTTAAGCATAGTTTTTGTTGGAGAAGAGAAATTAGCTGTGGAAAGCAGCACAGATCTGTGCTAAGAACTGTTTGCTGTATTTGTATGGTCTCTTGCTATGTTAAGGACTGTTTTGCAGTTTGAAATCTGTACGAAGTTTGAGGATTTTATCATTCTCTTTATTTCACTGCGTGTCCCTGCTGGAAGTTTCTGTCCCTCATGCTGTGTAACCCATCCCTGACTGGTCCGTGTCTGCAGCACTGTACCATTCCCTTATATGGTATCACCTGCCTCTCTGTTCCCAGTTTTGAAGAATCTTGCCTTGTATGGCTGGGTCTGCCCCAGACCCTTCCCAGAAACCTTCCCAGGGTGCTCCTGGGGTCAGGACCCAGCTCCCTGACCCTATTTAAGTTGTAGCGTTTTGAATAAAGCTCCCTTCCTCGTGCTCGCCTAGGCAGCACCAACCTCGCTCCCCGGAGTGTGTCCCTTTCTTTCCCTCCCCTGCCTTCCCCTCAGGGCCGCAAGTTTTAGCCTACTGTTTTTATTGGTCTTATTAGCAAAGAACTATTTATGCTTTCCTTGAGCAATAACATTTGTAGTGGGTTAAGAACTGAATCTTCAATATATATGTGAATCATCAATATATGTTTTATTATCACCCTCCCCATCTTAGCATAAATCTAGTCAAAAGTCTCAGAAAGAAAACATGTTTCAGTTTGCAATAGGAGGTTATGTTTCCTAAAAATACTTGAAATGTTTATTTTTCAAAGATACAGTTTCTAGGTATAGCACATTTGACAATGTCATAGAAATACTGTTCTTCCTTATTTTTGAACAATCAAGTTGTCAGATTTGTTTTAAGTGGAATCCACAACATTGTACCAAAATCTGCTCAGTCAGTAGTAGCTTATTATACAGATTTAGCTTTGTTTGGGTTTTGCTGTTGTTGTTGTTTTCTTTGTTTTGGTCTGAAATTTATAGAAATAGCACTGCTCAGATGCTCACATGAATCCTAAGCAAAGAATTGTTACCCCTGCAAATCCCAGGTAGTCTTTCTGTGAGGGGGATGAAAGGCAAATCTGAGAAGGTGCAGCACAAGACAGTCATGCCCTACTTGCCCTAGAGATCCAGGCAACTTCCAAAAATCAGTAGGATTTATCAGAACTCTATGGAATCTACAGACATACTCTTTCCCAAATACTTGGTCTAAGTAGAACCTCCATGGTTCTAACCAGGGATGTAAACATTCCTTACTACCTTAAAATAGATGAGATGAGCCCAGATCCACTGTTCACTGAAACATGAATCTTTCATTTAAGAGGCTGACCTGAGGAAGTCTGGGGCAGAAGAGATGCCAGAAATGTATCCCCTACAGAACTACTTCTCTGTCTACATAATTATGATCAAAATTAATTGCTCTGCATTATCCTCTTGCAACACTGTCTTTGTCTGAGACAAAGCGGCCCAATTTATGGCCAGGAAAAAAAAGATCAAATTTTCAAATAGAGCGATTCTACTGATCTTCCATATAAAATACTGAATTAGTCTTTTAGGGGACAATCCACATCATCTAGAAACTTACAGTCAAAGGCAAGGCAGATGGAGATTTCAGTGCCTTCTCATCTACACTGTTATTGTTCAAATTCACTCTCTTGTCAACTGTAATTTTATATTCTGCATTTAAAACTCTAACATGCCTCAGTATACAAGGATTTAATGTCTGTCACAGACACTCAATAAACCATATGTGTTCACGTGTATACAAGGCCACTTCTATCTCAGACAATATATGTATGCTAATACATCTGGTTTTGAGAGCTTAACAGCCCTCCAAAGTACCAATATTCAGTACTTAAACAGCTTTATGAAATCTAGTATTGCCTTACAAACAAGTAAGTACTTTTATGCATATTAAAAATACTCCTTTCTAGTGTATGTCAACCAAACTGTTCTGTGCTATAAAGAAACCTATTATTTGTTAATACAGCACATGGGCTGTCTCATTACCAGCCAGGGGACCCATTTCTGTGCAGGCACCACAGCAATCACCACAGGCTTGGCATGTAGCAACACAAAGCCAACTTTTTATGCAACTGAAACATTTGGATTCCAGAACAGAATAGGAATCCCTACAGAATAAGTGTTCAAACACAATATTAGAGCACATCTTGAAGTGTAGTTTAGCTAATAGCATAGACTGAGCTGAATTGATTTTCTTAAGTTATTTAAATCTCATTATATCTGCTCTATTTAATTCCTTCTCCATTTAAATTGATACGAAATAGAAAACAACCTCTAAATAATTTAGTGTGAAAAAACATACTAGCTAATTAAAAGCTAAAACTTGAAACCCACACACATTCTAAACATCTCTTTTTTTAAGTCATCTTTTTATTTTATTTCTTTCTGTCTTGCAACTGCCTTTTTGTATCTTTGTTTGTTTTGGAGAGACAATGAGTTTTTGTAACGTGGTTGTTTTGGGTGGTTTTTTTTTTTCCCCACAGTAAAAAGTGCTTACAAAGAAGCCCTTAGGTTTCAGTTGCTTTGATTTTATGCTACCAATAAAGGTTTGTATTTTTTGTAATTCTGTTGATGGAATTAAATTAATGAAACCTAAATGATGTATTCTTAACCATGCAAAGCAATTTCCCTGAATTACAAATTAAAATAAATGTCATCATGACTATTAATGACTCTCTCTCAATTTTAAACTAAAGACTGAAATGCCACCTTACAAGATAGCACCAAGGTCAGACTTGGCTGGCAGATGTTACAGGGCAGGTTGGAGGGCACAGCACAAAGAGGGTGTGCTAATGCAGCAGTGCTTTCCATGAGAAGATCTGTGTGCCTCAGACATGTAGGAGGAAATAATTAAAAAATCAGCTCCTGTAACTCAGGAATTGAACTACTGCATACTTCTCTCTTGTTGCAAATAGATCTTACAATGGATATTCATACATTAAGTGCTGAAGCTCTTATTGGTCTTCAACAGTTTACAGGTAAAGATCTTCATGAGAACATAATAAATATAAGTAACATATAATTAAGATTTTCAATTAATTTCTATTATCTAGTTTCAAATTTAAAGCAATTACCACAGAAAGATTTCTGATCTTGTGTTCCTCTGACTGAAACCATATCATCCTAATTTTTTTTCTTTTAACTTTTGCCTGTAATTTTTGCAGTAGTGCTTTTATCCCTCAAAACATCTGTTTCCAAATGCACACACTAAGACACATATTTTCACATTCTTGTTCAGTGCCATATATAGAGTTCTGAAAATAGTAAACAGTTACAAAACTCTTCAGTTCTATTCCTACTCTTTAATTTTTCAATCATAAAATCTAGTAATGAAAACCTCTTTTTAAAATATGAGCCACATTTTTTAAATGAGCCACAGTCTCTGATAAAATAAAACTGCCATTATTTTTTTCCCAGAGAAATAAAGGAATGCTTCAGTAACATTATTCATTATATCACTATTCTTACTTAGCTTCCTCACTAAGGTATCCTGGAAACAAAGCTCTTCTTAAATCCATTGTCATCTATCACCCAAACTGTTCTCTCACACATACACACAGAAATTGATACCTGCAATTGTATAACCTATAAAGCCAAACCATAGAGAACCTGACAACACCCTTACTTTATATTGTCAATTGGAGCCTTAGATCTCAATTGTGAGCAGAGTCACCTAACATTTTTTTATTTAGAGCATAGCTGCTTTGTAGCTTAATTAAAGCACTGTCTGACAGTTCAGAAGATGGGAATTTGCTTCTCCTGCAAGGTTTGACAATATCCTCAGCTAAAATGTGATAATGCATCTTATGCAAGAAACAGTGAAATATGACATTAAACCTTAGCCTCCAGCTTTACAAAATTCAGCTTTAATAGCTTTAGATTTTGTTTATTTCCACTAATATATTTTCTAGAAATACATGACTGTCTTAGTGAGTATATGGATCTAGGATCTCTGACTTGAAATTTCAATATACTTAAAAAGAATGTCTGTAATGAGCTTCATAACTATTAGCAAATATCAAAAGAATTATTTTCATACTGTACTATACCACACTTTTAGCCTATTTTACACATTTACAATTAAATAGTCCAAGAGGCTCAGGAAATTTTTCAACAATTTGTTTTTGTTTGGGTTGTTTGGTTTTTTGTTTGTTTTTTTTCTTGTTTGTTTGTTTTAATTTAAAACCAGCCTTTTTCCTGAATGACAACCTTTTCTTCAAAAGGGCAACAGTGTTGTTAAAAAACAGTTCCTCACATCCATAGTACAATTACTGGTCCAAACATGCATTACAGCAATGAAGAGGAAAAAGTGCCAAGTATGGATCTGACAGCAAGACTCACCTACCTCTGAAGGCTGTTTTGTGCCTTGGTCAGATTAAGCAATATAATGTATTTCACATGGATGCCTCTACACCCTTCAGTGTAACACAGCTAAATCAGCCCTTTCCTCCCTCTGGCGTGTACAACAGGAATAAATATGAACTTCCATTCACCCCAGTTTATATGAAATGAGAAGAGACATTCTTCACCAGTTTCCACAGAAAGAACATGTGTGCTAAAGTTTTAGTTCTTTCAGGTGTGGCTAAGAATGCCTTAAGGATACACTCTGGCAGCAGTAACAACATTTGCTTCCAATTGACTTAAAACAGTGATATGAAGGAGCTATCCTACAGAACACACAATTAACTGCATTTCTTTTACCTCCTCCTCCAGATAGCTGGAGCACTGAAGCAAAAAAAGAAAATTAAAAAAAAAAAAAAAGGAAAACAAGCAAACAAAAAAACTTTTTCCTGTTATTCTCAAAAAGTTTTGGTATTTCACCTATTTTGTTTTTCCAAATTCTGTGATTTTCTAGACTAAGAGTGGGCTCAGTCTGAGCTTGCCAGCTGTTGAGGGATGACTCCTGCAACTCCAGCAACCACAGGACCTGTGGTTCTCTTTTTCAGAAACAACAAATGGAAAAAATGCTGCAGCCAAATCCCCTGGGGTACCTGCCAGCCCCATAACTCAGAGTCCCACAGGAACAGACCTCTGGCTCTTGTCAGATCTCAACAGTTGTCTCAAGGCCATACCAAGTGCAAAAACACCTGGCAAACTCCAGTGAAGTGTGAGAGGTGGAAATATCACCAAGACTGCATTTTATCACCCTTCTAATACTGCCTGGCAGAGCACAGACATAGTGAATGAGGGTTTGACTCTGCTCATTCCATTTCCTTCCACAAGAAAATAATTGGCAGCAAGTTGTCAGCTCCCTATACACTGCAATTCCAGCCAGTCCAAGGCTGTCAGTACAAGAAGGCAAAGAGTCCATCACCTTCTTTGCTCTCCATCCCTGCACAGCTTGATGAGCACCAGGAATTTGCCTTGCTTTAAATGCCAGGCAGCACACGTGGTTGTCACTGGAAATGCACATTTAAATGCTACTGGCTTTTCTGAAACAAAGTTTTTTCTTAACATGCATGGATGAAGAAAGAGGCCAGATTTAATGTGAGATTAAATTATAATAAATTCCCCATAATTGTTTTATTAAATGAAATATTTTTTGTTAATCAGGAAAACAACTAAGGATAAAAAGCACAATGAATTTCCATCCCCTGCTGCATGCAATCTCCCGGTAGAAAAGCATCCAATGAAAATGAAAAACAAGATGGAGGCTGCTCAACACTGCTGAAGGCATGCTCACTTGTTTCTTTTTATTTAGTAAAAGCTGTCAAAAATCCACATCCTCTGATGTACTTGCATTTAGCATAGGGACTTGTCAATTATTTATCGTAGAGCGTTCTATCACACTGGGATTAAGATGTCCTAAAATTACCAGGAGGATAATTCATCATAACACAATACAGTGTGTAAATAATGGACATCCACAAAAGGCTCAGCTGACATGATGGAAGTGAATGATAGGTGAACTGAGGTCACCGGTTTGATGTGAAGGCATTGGACAATGTATGCCCAGGCTGTCAGTCAAGAAAGGAGAAAGTACATGAATATGAAATAGCAAACAAACAGATTGGCTTTTGTTTCCTTGTTCCTAACAGCTCAAAGAAAAGAGATGCTGGAGTTAATGAACACATCCACGCCGTGAGTTGGTGTACTCTACAGTGACCGTAGAGATCTGACTCAACAAGAAATATCCTGTAAAGGTTCTGATTAATAAGGCCAAGTATGAGGTTTTCTTTTGCTACTGGTAACATGGTTTATTTCTGCATTTTTTTCACTCCCAACATATTTATGAGAACTATGTATCAGTAAAAAAGGGCATTTTAAACCAAAGCAAATTTACATTACATTACATTAATTACATTAAATTTACATTACTTTCTTCACTACCACAAATGTATGAATCTAGAAATACTAGTGACCCTAAAATGTTTCTCAAAAACCACCAAACAAATAGAGTTAACATCTGTCAAAGAAACAGAAATTAAATGAAAATTTTGTTTCAGTTCAAGCTAGTTCAAAATTGTTGGTGTTCCAGTGAGAAGGACATTTCACAAAAGAGATCACTTCATACAGGAAGACAATTAATGTGATTCCATTCTTAACTCTGAACTCCCATTCAGTGCACTCTTTCTTTCAGGTGCTTTTGTCCAATAACAAAGATGTTCTTTATCTAGCTTACTCTTTCCCACAAACGAAAACAGGGATAAAGAAAACATTGTCAACACTATGTACAAGTGTTTGCAGGGTCCATCTGTTGTTTTGTCCCTGTCATTTAACTTCATCCACTTATGTATTTTACTGGTTTCATTTTTAGTACTTAATATTTCATTTCATAGAATCATAGAATATTTTGGATTGGAAGAGAACTTAAAAATCATTCAGTTCCAACCCCCCTGCTATGGACCTTCTACCAGATCAGGTTGCTCAAAGCCCCATCCAACCTGCCCTTGAACACTTCAAGGGATTGGACATCCACGACTTCTTGGGGTAACCTGTTTCACTGCCTCACCATCCTCATAGTAAAGAATCCCTTTCTAATATCTAATTCACACCTAACCTCTTTCAGTTTAATGCCATTCCCCCTTGTCCTATTACTCCATGTCCTTGCAAAAAGACTCTCTGCAGCTCTCCTGTAGCCCCTTCAGGTACTGGAAAGTGCTCTAAGTTCTCTCTGGAGCTGTCTCTTTCTTTTCCAGGCTGAGGAGATCCAACTCACTCAGCCTTTCCTCATCCAAGAGGTGCTCCAGCTCTCTGATTATCTTCATGGCCTACTCTGGACTCACTGAAGTAGGTCTATGTCCTTCCTGTGTTAGGGGCCACAGAGCTGGATGCAGCAGTACTCTAGGTGGGGTCATTTACAGGTACAGCAAATGCATATATAAAAATAATCTTGTGTTAGTATAGTATGATGTAATTTAATCTAGTCTAGTCTTGAATTCGATTCTCAAAATGCCTTATTTTTCCTGCTCTTGCACGAGTCAGCAGATCAACCAACCAGCTAGGTGTGTCTGTGTATTATTCTGTCTTCCAAGTAACTGCAAATTAAAAATAATTCAGTATCAATCAAGGCTGGTAAAAAGCTTTCAGCTGTGGCTTCTGCACATAACTTGACTTCAAATATTCTTATATATCAGTCTTATACTAGAGCCTGCCTCCTCAGTCTGCTTCTTGCCTGAAGATCTCTTTCAGCAGTTTTCACAGCTTCGAGTCCTTCCTACTTCAGCCTGTAGCAGAGCTCCAGCACTGAAGAATCTTCTTCTTTTTACAAACATGTTGTTTTCAACTTTTAAATCACTCAGAATTCTCAATTTAGGACATAGGAACTCTAACTCATCCTGAGTAATCAGTAGTAATTAAGCACCATGTCCAGTACTCAGAAAGTCAGTTATATAAATTATACCTTGACATCTTTTTCTCATTGGGCTTAATTAAGGATTCCAAGTTTCCCCCTTTGACTGCACACTTGAAAAACCCTAGTGCTTATAGATCATGAAAAATTTAATAAAGCTTTGCCTTACTGAGAAAAGCAAACTGTTACTGGGTCTTTTCACTTTTCATATTGAATTCTTATTGTTTACAAATACAATTACAGTGCAGTTTTAGAACTCAAGTATGAGTGAATATAATAAGTAGTTGAATATTAAGCTATTTTTACTGAAGACAAAGTAACAGCATTTTTTGCATATTTATAAGGCTATTAATTTGTGGATAACCTCCCTTTCAAAAATGTTTATACTTATATCTAGTTCTTTATCATTATAGCTGTATTAGGACATAATATTTTACAGAGGGGTAGGGAAAGAAACTCCATCTTTAAAGCTGGTGCTGAGATCCAGTATGCAGTGATACCAATGCACCCCCAGTACAGGTCTCAGTAAGTTGACTCTGGACAATTTTAAAATACTAGAGTACTCCCAGACATTGCTTTGTCTCCCTCCCCACCTCTTTCCCTACTGTTTGTTAATTTAGTCAATATTATTCTAAAGAAATCATATTTTACAGAGCTTCAGCTCAGAATATTCATTGCTTATGACCGACAGAGACAGAAACACACTAAAATTTAGGTTTCCATGTCACGTACTAAAAAATCAGGAAAATACAAAAATAGCAGATTTTTTCTCCTTATACTGGTAAAACTAAATATTTATGGAAAAAATACAATGTGTATATAAGTAGTCAAGCAGGAAAAATACCTGAAAAGTGTACTTTCCCGTATAAATTCCCCTTCTTCAGTACTGTACTAAGTGCTATTGAAATGTGTCATTTTGAAATTCCCTCTCTAGTTTGACAAAATATTTGATTAAATTAGTTTTAAATGACTCTGACCATTACCTTTCTCTCTGCTCAGTCATCTAGTTCTCTAAAAACAGAAATCATATTCTAGAATTTTCAGAAATTTAAATTTGAAGTTATCTGGTTTCACAGTAGCAACTACCTCAATAAAACCAAGCTAACAGCCAAAAGTTTGAACATCTAAGTGTGGAATAGGTTGCTTAAAAAGGGACAGCATGTTATCTTCTACAGCAGTGGCAGATTTAATACATTTTTCATTATTTATTTATTTAGTCTATAAAAACAAGCTTTCTGTCATTATGGAGATACTTCTATACATTATTTGGTTTTAGTGTTGCCAGAGTGATAAATATTAAGAAATATGTATATGGACTATAAAAACTAGCATACATTTGTATTATTTTTCAGTTAGTTCTACAAATCTGAGGTATTAATTATTTATATTCTTGAAATGTAAGCAAGGCAGCAACCTCCATCTGAATTTCATTTGATGAACGGCAAGCTTATTTTCAAGCATATATATATGTACAAGTAGTTGCAGATTGGAATGTAAGTCAGGAAAAGCCAAAAGAAGGACGTATATGCCCAACATACAGTACAGTGTTCCTGCAGGAAAAATAAGAAAGGAAATTTTAATGAAGATGAGCTTAAAAAGGTCCTTTAAAAAGTGGTCTATTTGTAACAGCAACAGTGCCATAATCAAATGAAAAATTCTATCACTTCATATGAACTAATAGTTTGCATTTTTCTTATCAATGCTGTTACCACAAGGACCTGTAAAGAACAAGGATACAACAAGCACTCTGACAAAAAATGTGAATCCACTCAGATTTTTTAATAAACTGCAATTTGTCCTGGCATCATAAACGTCACAACACACAAAATAAGTGATGTTAAGGGACCCCTCAAAATAAAGCAGTGCCTGAACTAAATTTACCTTTCTATCATTCTTTTTCAAATTTGTTGATGTTTGCAAGAGGGGCAGGAGAAATATGAAGAAACCTGGAATAGAGTACTGGTACTTGATATAAAATTAGCCCCAACCAGGTGAAGGGAATATGAGACTGTAGCCATTTCTGGTTTAAGGCAGCCTGATCAGGTGTAAGAGTTAAGACATACACCAGCATGAACGTATAGAATCAATTGATCAAAAATAACAGATCCCTGTCATCTGTTAGGTTTACAGATGGGTAACACCAGGCACATTCAAATGCCATCTTTCCCTGCAGTACTACTTTCTGTTCCAAACAATAAAATCTCAACTCTTTTTAACACGGAGACAAAAATAGCCTGTTTTCCAGCTTTGTTCTTGGAAGCAACTAAACAACTTTTATCTAAATGTTCAGGCTGACTCAGCTGTATGGAAAATCTTGTGAAAAAAATGGTTAAAATTCCCAATAGAAGTAACCAAAAATAGATTTATGTAATGAAAGTAATCAGTACTTTAAGACAGGCACACCTCACTGTGGAATGACGACTCTAGACTTATTCTGAATTGCCATATGAATCGAGATTGAAATGGAGGAACATGCAACAAATATGGACATCTGTTTCTGTCAAGTTTACCTTCAAAATCTTTATAGATGGTTTTATCCTCCGACTAACACTTTTGCAGCATTTTAACACAAACAACTGAGTTCCATCAACTGTGCCATATTAAAATACTTTACATTTGAAAAATGCCCATTCACAAAGAATTATACCTGTTATTCTCTTTTTGTAGTCTGCCTGTCACCTCCTGCCCCCAAACTTTTTCTTTTTTATTTACCCAGATAAATCCTAAGTAGATTTACTACGTTCACAGTCATCTTTACATTTCTCCTGTAAATATCCTTGTAATAAGATTCTTGCACTGTTTTTAAACACAGACTGGTTGCATTCATAACTAAATACTGAAAAAATATTAGTAAAGGGAAATTATGTGGATATGTACTGGTTAGAGCAAAAGTTGGTGTTGCCTAGAATTCCTGCTCTGAGAAGAGTGAACCTCCTGATCTAGAATTTGTATCTGCATCATAGTATTTAGGTGTCTTTGATCGAATAGCTTTTCTAATCAATTTATATTTCAACATCCACAACAATCTACAATCTAATTGTGTTCCATGAAGAAATACTTGCTTTAAAGTAAGCCCACACAATAATTTCATTTAGTGTTTCCTTGTTCTTGATATTTAAAAACAATATCAAGTCACTTAAAAGTCACCTTCTCCATGTCATTTGTGAAATTATATATTTCAGTCAGCCTTCTACCATGACCTCCACAATCACCTCAGTCCCACTTTTTTCAAGCTGAAAAGTCCAAGGCTATCTCATCTCTTCAGTAAACTCTTTGCCTAAGAATTAAAGGTGTTTTCTGCAAATCATTACAAGTCCATCTTCTTAATGTGCTGTAAGTGGCCACAGAAGATCATTGGGAAGCTTTGCCACTCTTAGTCTGCCATCTCTGTATAATCTGATAATTCCCTACTTCAAGTCCTTTCCTGCTTTGAAATGATGGTATTTTCAGAATATGATACTATTCAACTGGAAGGGCAATATTTAACCTTCTGGAGTGGTGACTGGCTCTCAGGGTGCTGTTTGAGCAGAGGGGTCGGACCAGATGATCTCAAGAGGTCCCTTCTAACCTCAATCAGTCTGTGGTTCTATGATGTAGCTTCAGGTTAAAATACTTTAGTTTAGATATTTATCTTCCTCTAATATTAGGAAAAATACAGTCTTTGATGTCTAGACAGCACTTTAGCTGATTAAAGGTGACCATGTAAAAGTGAGCAAAAAGGCTCAGTAGAGTGAATTTAGATATCTACAACTGAAGCTGTGTCTCACCCAGTGTCAATAATAATTCTAGATACAAACACAGAGACATAATCCTACATCATTCTGCAAGCATGCATGTGGATAACTTAAATCCCATTTATATTCCATATGGAGATCCCTAGTTTTGCTCTTGAAAGGAATGAATGTCAGACGACAAAGATGCCTGCTATGAAGCTATAATGAATAATAATAATATGAATTCTGTTGGGGAGGTTTTGGTTTGGGTTGATTTTTTTAAGATTATAGCTCTGGAGGAGAATTACAGTATTTTTCTCTTCTTTCATGAATTTTCTGTATTTTGAGATATTTTGGTCTCCTGACAGTTTAACTTTGTGTATTTTCTGCTTTGTGAGTCTAAGAGGTAATACTGATCTGAGACTTCAGAATTTAGTTTCCTTAACAACGTTTGATATTAGTCATTAAGCTGAGACCATTTGTCACTTTCTTTCACTAAAATGAGTCATCGTCTGAACATTTCCTTTGTTGTTTTTAAGGTCTAATATAACTATTGATTTATTGTCAACACATCATATCTTCTCTGTTAATGGAATCTATAGGCTTTATCCTTCCCCATTCCTGTCTTTATTTGCCATTTAAGAAAGCTACACTCTAGGTTGTTCTCAACTCTGCAAGGCAAAGGACTGTTGTGATAACAACGTAATTTATTTATTTTCTTACTCCTGTCCATGTTTTGACATCTTTTCACTCACGCTGGATAACAGCTCCTTTTCAGGAGTTAGAATTTCTTCTGAAGATGTTATTTTGTTTGTTTGAATATAATAATCTTTTTTACAAACATAGAGGCACATTACACTCAATCAATTTCAGACTGGTTTCAGGAATCATAAAATAACAGTGCTCACTCAAAGCAGGATCAATTCAAAATTAGATCAGTTGGCTCAGGCTTATATTCATTTTTTTTGTCTTCAGAATGGAGATTCTGGAATATGTCTGGGCATCCTGGTCCAGTGTTGGCCATCATTCATCTTAAAATTATTTTTCCCAATATCTACTCACAGTTTCTCATAGTAGAAATTTTATTCACTGCCCCTTGTCCTTTTTCTGTTAAAATTTTTGAATACCGAACACAAAAGAATCTGCATTTTGATAAACACTACTGATCTGTTCAAAATTCACATTAAGTAAAAAGCCTCAAGGAAAGAAAGCTTGCCACTTTGTGTGTATGCACCTTCTATGATACCTTTCATAGCAGTATTTTAGGAAATCACTTCCTTCTTACCCTCATTCTCAAAATATCCTGTTTTATTGAATAAAGATTATTTGATTTTGAGCCCTTTAAGGAGACAATTTAATTCCTTATGCTATCAAAAAAAACTAACACTGTAGAGGGAGCAAATGCAGATTCACTAGCAAATTTCAATACTGACAATATGCTCCTCCTAGAAATTTAAATTTCCAAATTAATTTTGAAATGTGAAAATTTGAATAATCAAAAGAGAAATGGTTGGTTTTCAGATAGAGGTCTGCAGAGTACATCTGTGACCACCTCTTCATTGTAGGAACAGATGTACATCAGCTGTTTATCCCTATTAAAATTTCATGGACAAGTTCCTTGAAATTTTTGTATATAATTTGCATTAGTAATATATTTGAGGCAATTTCATCAATTAATTTCAAAATCACAACGAATCGACTCATGTAGTTTGGATACTGGAGTACTTGCACGAGTACTTTGGTTCCAACTACATACCAAAGGGAAACAGGCATTGTAGCATTTTAAAATATACATACCTTTTAACAAGATTATTTCTTTCAAACCAAGGATTTTTAGAAGGAAATTAAAAAAATCTCCCTGGCAAATGTTATCCTGGGTATGTATCTCTTCTGATTTATATAACTGTTCTCTTATGTAAATATTAGTAAATGCTGTATACATCAATACAGTAATAAAATAATAAGCTATACATAAATATATATCAATATATTACTAAAATAATAATAAAATATGTCAAATTTCAGGTGCATAGCTGGTTTTTGGGAATGAGATTAGTCAAATCTCACTGGCAATGATACTTAACTAATCTTTTTACCTGCTCTATTTTTTTTTTGTGAGAAAACAAATGCAATTACTGCTCTTGTCTTGCATGTAGGTTTCTTGCAATGCCCTCAGAAGTGCAGGAGAGAAGAGCTGGGGGAAAATCACTCTCTTGATGCATCCAAACTTCTTGGCATTTCACAAGACAACCACTTTCCCCTCTTGTTTCATCAAAGAATCCTCTTTTCCATGTCCCAAGGCTTACATTTACCTAGGATTTTTGTTTTCTAGGAGATGGGGTATTACCATGCTATGAAGAAAGAGGGATTCAATAGCTCAGTTCCCCAGCCTGCATGAGAGTTCAAGCATTTTACTTGCAATTCATAAGAGAACTGTCAGTGAGGCAGCAGAAGAAGCAAATGCCTCTTCTAAAGGCAACTTATTACATAACTAACTGTGACAGGATTCACATTCTAAATCATTACATTAAAACACCTTATTAAAAGTAAAAACATCTAGAAAATAAATGAAGAAATTACAAATTCTAATCCATATTTCACACTGTGAAAACAGGAACTCACCAGATGCATATTTTATGAATACAGCAATAAAAGTACAGCCAGTTTTCCATATTCATGGAAACTGTTGCTGAAAATATTCATAGTATTCATCTTCAGGAAAATGTAAATTATCTGTATCACAATGTGCAACTTCTATAAAGGGAGAAAAAGTAAAGGCTTTTCTTTACATGACAGTTTGCTCATCTAGTTTCTCTTATCTGGGCAATCCAGCTTTTTCCTCTTCATCTGACTATATTAGGCCATTTCACCCTTCCAGTCTGTTCTTAGCTTTGTGCCTGCAACTATTGACTGGCAGCTTTAGCCTTTCAAACAGACTCTGTGGAGTTATTTGAAACATTTAATGACAGTAAACTGTTCATAAGTAAGTTTTACCTAATAAATTACCTCAATGGTACAGTTAAACAATTCTTTTGTCTTTGCCTTGGGACTTCTAGTTGTCCATGACATTCAATCATTGCCTCTAATCAGTGCCCAACTATTAATATGATAAAGTATTTGACACTTTAAAAGGAAAGTCATTGAGGAAATTGCTGCTTTTAATGTGGCAGCTCTCACAGCCACCCAGGGCACCTCCACTTTGTGGCTGTTCAGCTGGTGAGCAGTCATCATCTGCATGCAATGAGCCAAAAGCATCACTCTGAGGAGCTGAATCCTCACTTTTGGATGCTGCTTGCAGGCTGAACAGACACAGTGTTCTCTTAATGCCAGGCCATGCCACTCGAATGCATGAAGAGAGAGATTCCTGTTAATCTGCTTTCTCTGTGAATTTCAAGTTCTTCTTCTTCACCAGATGATCCCTGAAGTCCCATTCCAACCCAGTAGTCTTTGGAACCGTCAGCCATGGTAAGAAGTAATTTCCAAAGAAATGTATTACTTTGGGGAAATGTCTGCTTTTAGGAACACCTGTCCATTTTGCAGTGGATTTCAGAGATATGTTCAAACCTTCTAAGAATTCAGCTTTTTTAATATCCTCCCACTCATCATACAAGTCAGCTACAAAAATTACATTACCATTTTAGGATTCCATAACTGCCTATGAACTTTCCTCTGAAAAAAAATTGTATCAGTCACTGTCAGAGACAGGATCCTACAAAGAACAACCATTGGCTTCACTCAAGATTGGCAACTGCTGCTTTATGATTCAGACATGTCTTAGCCTGGCACTCAAAAATCTCCACTACAGCTCCCATATTAGGACAAATGCCTCAATTCATCATAGCAAAGGAATATTCCTTTTCTTGATGAACAGATAAATGTTGACTTTCCCTTAAGAGTTGTATACACTGTCAGTGAAATCTTACTTCTACTAGCCTGCTGATACCAAAAAGCTTGGCATTGTCTTTTCTTGTTTTATTTTCATGTAGCTCTAACAGGCACCACTGCTGCTGAAGCTGCTGGTCAGAGCCCTAATTAATTGTGTTTCTCTATCCCTCACTTGATTCACAGTAATAACACACAAAATGGAAATACCAAAGCATTGGTCAGAGCTCTTGTAACCCAATCACTATCCTGTCAGATGTAGACGTATGCTGCTTCTATTCAACGTTTCCTTTTCTAAATCACCTAAAAGACCCTCAGTGACAGAGTTAGTTCCTATCCACCCAAATACAACCTTTAAAGTAGAAAGGTCTTGAGTCAAAGCAAACCAGGAGAAGACTCTTGGCACCTGTGAAAAGTGCTGTATTCACAAACCTCTTCACTCATGGCACTGTCAAATGACGCAAATTAGCTGACACTGAAATGCATCTAGAAAACAAATTTCCCCTTTCTAAATCTTTGCAAACAGCCTATAGGAGAAATATCCCAGCCCTGCACTAAAGATTACTATTTGCAGTAATAATTCTGTCATTATTAATTAATTGCACTACTAATTTAAAGGTAATGGAAGCTCTTCCTCCTTTGAACCTCAGGCAAGGTACCAAGTCAATCTGACTCCTGCAAAATACTCACTGGGTTAAAAATGTTCCTATTAGGAATCAAAGCAGAAGAGATTGCAAAAAATGAATTTGGCCACTGAAAAAAAAATATTTCCACTCTAAATAGTAATGTAGTCAAAAAGGACACAGTTGCATGGATCTCTGAGTTCACTGTAATTATTTGTAAGGAAAAAAACCCAACCAACGCTGAGAAAGAGTAAGGGAAAAAAAGAGTACTGAGTTACCTGTCACTTGTGAGTGCCTCCAACAAATTTCATCCAAGAGAAGCTGAATTCATCTTCATTTGGAAGCAAAGAAAAGTAACTACCATAGCTAGACATGCTGTTATTTATCAATATTATAATTACAATATTTCAAAGAGTATTTTTTTACTGTTCCCCTTTCTCAAGCTTTTGTCACTGAAGAATTCAATTTTCAAGTCCATCTGGTACAGCAGAGTGTTGTGCACATAAAATAAGACTTAAATGTAACAACAACAATGCCTTTATCTGTGTTTTATATACTAATCTTTGCTTTAACGTAGTCAGGCTCCCTAGCCTGGTTTATTCTTATCCTGCCATTGTTTATTCATCTAACAGTTCTGCTTTAAAAGCATCAGATTTGGAAGTCAGAAAGGAAAATATTGTTTGTAGACTAAAGGAAAAAAGTTGATTGCTGATTTATTAGAAACAGAAAATAAAACATTATACCTGTTTTCAGTCTTCTGTACAATGAACATACATACAACAAATAGTTCAGGAAATTAATCATAATTGCGGTGCCTCAAACATAGCAGTTTCTACAACCTTGTACACACAAACCAGAATCAATCCATATTACAGAAACTCATCCTGTTCTATTCTGAAGAATCATGCTTTTAACTGCATTAATATCTGAGCTTCAATCTAACCTTTTATTCTGTTGGAACATATTGATTCCATAACTTTGGCAGCAAACTGCAAATCCCACTGGAAATAGCCATTAGGCTGGATAATAAATCAGTGTCTTGACAATACCCATCACAGTGCAAAGCAGATGCAAATAACTTTCAGAGTCTGCCAACATGGGCACAAGTTGTTTAGAATAGGCAGTGATACTCACTCATACAATTGAGGTGGACCATCCTCTGCCAGACCAGCCCAAGATTCTCAACTTTGACAGGAAGGTTTTTGTCAACAAAAAGTAACAGAATTAACAGAATAAAGTCTCATTCTAACTCCAGCAATAAATAAAAAGAGAAGGCAAAATATGTTGGAGGAGAAAGGAGGAGAGAAAAAGTCATTTCCTTCAGCCTTAGCAACACTGTAAATGCCAATACAAAACACTCTGAGCAGTACCAGCTCCCCAGAACTTGCATGCAGTGATGGTGTGAGACACTGACACAGCCTAATAACCTCTCTTTGGTCCTGCAGTCTGAAGCTCCCATGCAAAATTCTCCATGACTGAAATGTTTTGGGTTTTCTTTTTTCTTTTTAACCTGATACCATTTAGCAAAGTATATGTTTCTGACTCTGCAGATGTAATCAACAGAGTTTAAGCACACACTTAAGCACAATCCCACTACTTCCTAGGAAACAGGTCTTGAAACCAAGATGAGATACCACACTGAGTCTCATAATGTCAATTCTGCACTTTGGCTACAACAACCCCCATGCAGCACTACAGGCTGGGCAGTAGCAAGGCAGAAAAGGACTTGGGCATACTGATTGATAGCAGGCTGAACATGAGCCAGGGTGTGCCCAGGTGGCCAAGATCAATGGCATCCTGGCCTGTATCAGGAATAGTATGGTGACCAGGAGTAGGGAAGTGATTCTTCCCCCGTGCTTGGCACTGGTGAGGCCGCACCTCAAGTAGTTGTGTCCAGTTCTGAGCCTCTCAGTTTAGGAAGGATGTTGAGGTACTGGAGAGTGTCCAGAGAAGGACAATGAGGCTGGTGAAGGGTCTAGAGCAGAAATCCTATGAGGAGTGGCTGAGAGAGCTGGGATTGTTTAGCCTGGAGAGGAAGAGGCTCAGAATAAACCTTATCACTCTCTACAACCATCTGAAAGGAGAGTGTAGCCAGGTAGGGGTCAGTCTCTTCTCCCAGGCAACCAGCGACAGGACAAGAGGACATAGTTTTAACCTGTGCCAGGGATGGTTTAGTTTAAACATTATGAAGAAGTTCTTCACAGAAAGGGTGACTGGGGATTGGAATGGGCTGCCCAGGGAGGTGGTGGAGTCACCATCCCTGAAGGAGTTTAAGAAAAGACTAGATGTGGCACTTAGTGCCATGCTGTAGCTGATAAGGTGGTGTTAGGTCATAGGTTGGACTTGATGATCTCAGAGGTTTTTTTCCAACAGCTGATTCTGTGACTCTGTGAAGAAGGAAAGATATGTTCTCTATTTACAGAGCTTATAGAACATGCTGGACCTCCAGTCCCCTGGATATTCATCAGTGGAACTTTATAATCATAAAGAACAATCCTACATGCCCATTGGCTGTGTGGTATAGTCTACTGTCTTATTTTATTCCAACTACTGCACACAGTATTTACTATAAACACAATTGGTTCGATCCACTCTGTTGTGTTTCTCACATCTTGTTTGGCCCTGCCACATTCCTACTGGCACTATTGCCATTTTCTGTTTCTTTGGACTAAGGACATTATTTAGCTGGATATTGCTATCAGGAAATTGCTATCAGAATTAATTGCACTGAACATGTTTAGTACTGTAATCCTGGTAAGTCATTGCTGTATGTTGCACATCTCAATGAAAAATAAGTTTAAAAACCACCAGTGAGAGAGCGAAAAATCACATCAGAAATCTCACATTAAAAGATATGAAGAAAATCAGCAGAGCTTACTTGTGCCTAAAGAATGTCCTTAGTCCTTAGTCATTTTCTATTCACAGCAGGTACCATGTATTACACATCCAGTGCGAAGCATCTGTCGATACCTCAGGCTGCAGCGAAGCGGCTGCAGTTTATTGGCGAACTCTGGCTGGAAAGGCTCTCCAGGGAGGCTCAGATATTACAGGCTCCTGTTAAAAATGCTACTGGAACAAATACATTTCTGCTTGGCTGCAATATTAAAAAGTGATGCCTGACCGGTAATTAAAGAAGCTGCCAGATAACACAAAACGTGTTGGGCTAGTTAATGTATGCAGATGTCACTACAGAGAGTGATCTCATAAACAAAATGGGAAACAAAGCACCAGCGTGACAAATTAACCTTTATGGGTTAAGCCGTCTGTGAGCAATGAACAGGGATGGGATGTGCATGTGTTGTTTGTTCATGGTTTTTGTTTTGTTTTTTTTAATTAAGTCACAGAAAGATCTTAAGATTTCTGACAAACAAGATTTACACGAGCCTGTCATCAGAGCTTCTGACCCCTAGTTGCTCCACGGCCACCGTCTAACAGCCATTATTCTCATTTCTGTATTTGAGGACTGGATATTCTTACTGAAAAGCTGTTTATTATGCTTGGTGCTGCAATGTTATTAGTTTGTGTCTGTCAGCACTTTAATCAGATGTCAGATTACACAAAAAATGCCGGTAACAGAGACTACCAGCTCTGCCTTTGCATAACACACGTCAGGAGGTTCCCTCTTTAGTTAGGCACTGCCTAACTGATATGAAGGAACTTTTGTATTCCTAGAGACAAACTCAGGATCTGGTGCAAATTACTTGTTGCAATTTTAAGCCAGAAAGCTTAAAAGTGTGCCTGTATATGCACTAATGTTAAGGTTATTTTGAAAGTCTGCTAGACTACGTGCCTTCCATATCCTTTGGCTGCTAATTCTTTAGGTTAATTACAGACTGTAGCTCCAAATATTCTGCTAACAGTCATATGAAATAAACAGTAAGTCTGATCTGAGTCATTTCTAGGTGCTTTTTGAGGTGACAGACTCTTGAACCAATATATCATTACCGTCTGCCTTGTCAACTCTTCTTAGTTCATGCATTATTTACCTGCTAAACCATGGTGACAGTGGTGAAGCAATAACACTCTGTTTTGAACCCCCAGCTGCCATCTATGCAAAACAGGCTGAATGCCAAAAAGATATGAAATATTCATGTTTTCACTTCTTTTTGTAACTGACAACATCCTAATGCATAGGTGACTTGAAAGGCTCGGTGTTTTGGTCATTCATTTACCTCTTCCATTCAAAATATCACAAGTGTGAAAGGCAACATAGGTACATTATTTTTCTGATAATATCACTTTATATGGGGATTAGTCTTTATGGATTAATTTAGTTTATTCTTATTATTCTTGTTATCAATTTCGCTAGTCTTTAATTCACTGATTTCTTTCAGTAAATCATGCTTTGACTTTTAGACAAAACCTGTAACTTTTTCTTGTAACCTGACTACTGTGTACCAGATTCAAAAAATTCAATCATGATGAATAGGAGTTTCATTGGTTTTAGCATTTACTTAATCAGTCACATCTTGCGGCACACTGAGCAATCAAAACCTGGCTTCTCTCAGACTTTGTTAGCATTATTGTCATTTTCTCCTTCAACATGTTCACCTTTCTCCTGGTGGTTTCTTTGTGGATTTCATTGTGTCACAGAGAGCTTCAGCAAAACAGCAGAGGATGACAAATGTTTATGAAGTCGCATATGTGTCTATGTTCATACCATGAAAGCAGCTTTACTTTTGAGCACATCCCCCTCCTCCTGACACTTTTTCTCTATACGAAAAAAAGAATAAAATAATGCAACTTCTAGTTGCAGTTAAAACTTGGAACGATGATATGCTTTACCTTACTTTATTGTCAGTAAAAGCAATCTAGTAGATTCAAACAGTCTTCTTTGTAACAGAGTAATCCACAGTCTACATTTAGTCATCAATGTTTCCTAAGTTTTGGAATCAATGGCATTATAGACTTTTAGTATTCTCATGCTTGTTTCTTATATTAAGTGGTAAAATCTATGAGTAGGCACCATGCTCCACTCCGAATCTAATAAAATATTTTGGGTGCATTACTAGAATGGTTATAGAAAAGCTTTCATCTTCTAGGGAAGTCACAAAATTCCCTACTTGAACACAGACATAATAGAGTGAAGTGCGAAAGAAAAATACATCTTGTGCAAAGCAAGTTTAACTTTATAAGTGCATTACCTGCTATTTTTATAGAAACACTGAAAGAAATATTTTAGCATTTCATAAGCAGAAAAGGATCCTATAATTACCACTTACTATCAACCTCAGTGTCAGAAGTGTCAGACAGATTTACTGAAACATTCTGATTTCATTTAGCCCCAAATGTCCCATTTCAAACTGTCATAAAAATTTTCCCAAGTCACTCTCACAGTGCTGGTACAAAATATTCTTAAAGGAGCTGTCAAGGTTTAAGAATGTCAAACAGAGGTCTAAAGAAATATTTTGATTGGAGATACTTTTTAACCTGTACTTATTTGTTTTCTCTAAGCTAATGACATTTTTGAAAGACATGTAATGGTCAATGACCAGGTAAGAATATATTCCATTTTATTTACTTAAATTGCTTAAGTTTATTACACTGTGAATAGTCTTACTCTTAATCTCAGGCTCTTTTTTGCTCCATCAAGAAACAAACATTCTGAAATTATTTTGCAGTATTCCTTTGCTATTGTTCTCGCCAAGCTCCACAGATGGTCACATTTGGAAGGGACTATGGGGTGATGACAATCCTTTATCCTCCCTCCCAGTCCTGCCTATAATAATAATATGTCATCAAAACTATGAGCAGCTGAGGAAAGGACTTTATACTTCCTTGTACCTCAAACTGACAAAAGCACTTCTGTTAGAGAGAAGAAAACCAAAGTGAATGACAGAGAAAGTTCATTAGGCGAAAAGAGAGCAAGAACAAACTTCAGCAGCAAACTCTGAAGTACTGAGGTAGCAAGAAGAAGTCCAGAAAGGCTGGAAGAATAGGTAGATATAATTCAACACTGCAGACTAAAAAGCAGGAAAAGTTTAAAAAGCTGAGTGACCAAACTGAAGGAGGAGAGGAGGAAGGTTTTCAAATAATACACTGGCAATTTTCAGTATTTACTAATTTTATATCTGGGGCAAAATCACTATAAATGGAAATAAAGAAAATAAATAAATATAATTTCAACTTTTTAGAGCTGATTTCAGTCAACAAAATGACTGCATTTATCTATATAAATATAATATTGCAGATCCAACATTCACATAGCAGTTAGTGTGCACCAGAAAATAGAACCCCCTTCTGCAATGACCTCACTGCATCCTCATTTGTATCAGCAAGCATTTTAGAAAAATGCATGAGGCAGGAGTCTGACAACAAATTCACAAAGGAAGTTTAAGCATTCCGCAGTAAAAGGCTATTGAGTACATTTAAATTCGCTGAGTGAATTCCCCTGTGTATAACCTCCTGTGACTCCATTGATTTCACTCAGGAGTTTATGGACTCTGACATTCACCGAAGTCAATAGGGATGAACCATTTGGTATCATCTGCAGATCTTGCCCTATATGCATAAAAATAAGAGTTAGACACTGCCTTCTTGGGTTCTGCACTGCTGAAACTATCAGCTTTCTTTGGACACTGTTGATATACACAGGTGAATCCAAAGTCACTATGAGATTTGCATTGCTTTGCAAAAAATATGGTTGCTCAAAAAGCAAGTACTTTCAAGATGGTGTGGGAACAAAAAAGTGGAAAAAAATGGAGAAAGGTTGAATCTCTGAACCTTCTTGAGTCCCTGGAGCAAACCTTGCCATCCCAAAATCAAATACTTCACAATTTCCAGCTGCCTCAACACAGCAAACTCCAGAAGCACTCCAACATAACCCCTTCCACTGTCAGGGAATTCTTGAGTTTGTGTTACTGTGACAAACATGGTGAGATGCAACTCTGGAGAGAAAGGAAGGAGCCTGCTCCATCTCTTCAGGATTGTCTGAGCAGGTTCAGGGGGAGAGATGCTCAAAGTGATTGCTCTTCTATGGCACACCACCAAGTGAAGCAGGCAAGAGAGAAACAGCAACTAATGGTGGCCATGAAAGCTCCAGAAAAGACAGAGAAACTTCACTGAAGAGTAGGGAGCAGTCTGCCAGGCCTCTGAGACACAACATACTTCTTACTTCTTAGGAACCAGAAGGGACTAACAGAGCATCTATGCTACAATCCAAAGATATGCTAAGGGAATTACACAAGCATGGAAGCATGGACTTGCCTATAGGGACACAACAGGCAGGGCAAGAACCGTTTTAGTCCTACTGGAAAGAAGAATTACTTTTTTCACCTATTTTTACACAAGTGAAGTTTGACTTTTTCAAATGTAGGAGTCTAGGAATTTTTTCGGGCGAGTGTACTGTAGGAATTAAAGACTAACACTGTAGGTAACAAGGGATTCTTACATCAGGCACTTGCAAACAATTTTAACTATAAATGGGGTAGGTAGAAAAATCCCAATAAACTGATACTGTTTTTATATTTTCACACCTTTTTCTTTTAGAAAAACATTGGAGAGGGAACCCTGCATGAGCAGAATCTTTGAAAAGAAATTTATTTCATCACAGTTTAGTCTGAAAATCCCCATCTATAATCTGAATCCAGAAAAGACAAAGGATATGGCATTAAGGAAATGTGCATAGTCACTAACTGGTTTAAAATACCCCTTTGCACACAATATTTCAAATAGATCTGAAACTGTCTCCATCTCAGAGCAACTTGTTATCCATCATGTTGTTACTACTTACTTATCACGAGGCCATCTGTGCTATTTACTGCTCTGTATCCTTAGTGTGACAAAACTAACCGAAATTTACAATGACAAGCGAGATCCACTTCCACACCAGCGATACACAGTGAAAATTCAGAATCCCTAGGGGACACAGCAGAAATTAAAAGCTTTGTGGTTGCACTGGTATCACATTCAACTGAACATGTTTACGAAATGCAGGCACCATGTGAGGGTAATTTAGGAGATGGACACTGATTCCACACTGGCCGTGACTATCATCACTCACCCAAAGCTCTCTCACTCTTGATGAAAAAAACACACCTTTATGTCATATTTGTCTAATATGACTAGTTCTGTCAACATGACTAGCACTAGTTATAGGCTTAAACAGCTCTGATTGCCAGGCATAAAATTCTGACTTCTGGAACTGAAATTGAATCTGTCACAAGATTCTATCACAACTTGGTTTCTTTCACTCTAATTTTTCTTTTTTTTTAGACATGGAGCTTTTGATATTGAAGAAAAAAGAAACCGGTTGTTAATGAAGCAAACATAGTACAGGTACAGTAATAGAAAAATATGCTAGTAATAAAAGCTATTTTTAAATATATATGTCTAGATGTACTTTGGGATGGAATAATAGATTCATTATAAAGGATAATGAAGTAACACCTTACTTACTATATTAACTTAAAGACGTGTAACTTCACATTGCCCTTGGACTTGATGTTCTGATGCATTATTTAGGCAATGAGATTTTTCCAGTCACTCTAAAAGTTAATAAGTGAGCTCATTATTTAATCATTTTGTGTTTCAAAACACAATCATCCATAATATGTCTCATTGTATCACAATCAGAAGACCAACTGGTAGTAATAAAAAAAAAAAAAAGGAAAAGCAAATTTAAGTTCAAAGCTTTATTGATTTTCTTAATTGCTACTAATTGTAGATCTTTGTGCAGCAGTTATCTTAACAATAGAGAGTAGTAACTAATATTATTTTAAACTAAGAAGTTTAAACAAAGTTGAAAGAAACCTTAAAATACTTCAGCTGAGAATCATATTTAGCCTTGGATCAGAACTTTCATGCAAAATTTTCTAATTTGATGCAATAAGGCACACAGGGACAGCAAGTAAACAGGGAAAAACACACAGGAAGATAAAGATTTATAACTCCTCCCATTTCAACAAGCCACTGCCCCATTTACATCTCCTCTGCCCCATTTACATCTCCTATCAAACTGTAGATCTAAACACAGACATGGAGTTCTCTGGGAATTAAACAAACTTATCTAACTGATAAAATATTAACACTTCGTTCTTCATCTATTATAACCTGATGATGGACTAGGAATCTGACTGACAGGATAATGCTCAAATAGGGTAACCACCCAGGAAAAAAAAAAAAAAA
>VXBX01001369.1:299074-370690 GCA_013400415.1 Scytalopus superciliaris
CCTCATCTCTATTTCATACTCATAACCCCTGGGTCAGGGGAATCCTGAATCAGATACCCTCATGAATTCCCTTTCATCCTAAGTTATTCCATCTTTCTAAGAAAGGCAAAGATGTATTTGACTAATATAACTTGAAATGTCTAAAGCTTTTTAGTGTGATCAAAGATGAAAAATATTTAATAGGCAAAAGTATTGCCTATCAAATATATAGAGATCTCCATATGTCATAAACTTTATTTCTCTCTTAACTATGTGTCATATGAAACCAATGAAGAATTCTCTCTGAGATATAGAAAATAGTAATATTTATCAAATTTACATAAACACTAAAGTCTGTGTAATGTCAGAGCCCAGAAATCCTTCCTCAGCCTGGTTTCCAGGTAGATCACCAGTCCTAGTAAGTATTGGTGTTTCATACTTTAAAATAGAAGCAATACAAAGCAATGGAAAATGTGGTAAACTATTTTCAATTTTTCTTATTTTTTGTATTGAATATTCTTCTTTTCTGCAAAAAGTGCTATTAAGGAAAATATTTTTAAACATGTGCAAAGAAAGCCAGAATAAATTGTACAAATCATCTGCAAATCCGTATCTCATTTATATAAAATCAGTAAGTTTTTAAGCATATACTTGCTAGAGCCAAAACCACTTGGGTTATTACAACAGCTGTTCATCTGAAGGCTAAACAAAAATGATACAGCTTTAGAAAAAAACAAAGGCAATTTTATTCAGTATCATTTATTTCAGACAAGGGTAATAACTTATTCTTCAGTAGTCCAGGTTAAATCTACTCAGTCTTATGAGCCCTTCCTCTACTGCAGTATCACACTGCAATTCTACAGAGTGGTGCATCAAGCCATGACAGCAATAGCTTCTAACCTGCCTATGAGCATCTACTCTTCATTTTCAGGCACCACAACCAATACTAAAATACTGTGTTCAATATTCTGTTGAATTCCAAGTTTCTGTATTTTTTATACAAGCTAGACCAGGAGAGAGGCAGGATCCAAAAGTGCATGTTATGCATGCAGATGGTTTGACACACAAATATTTCAATTAGACAACTACTTAAAGCCAGACCTTGGCAATGCATAGGGGAATAACTGAACATGAAATTAAGCTAGACAGTGTGTAAGTACTACAGGAACATGCAGCATGGTTTATGATGCACGAAATACCAAACTGAAATACTAGAGGAGGAAATTAGCCAAGATAATTGATGACACTGTTCCAGAACTCAAGAATGTAGATGAAATGACTTTCAGCAAAACCTGTTTTATCCACCATATAGCTTTCCTATGCATGTTTTCCTTTTATATATACCTTGTTCCATTGGCAGCATGCCAGCTTTGGGAAAACTACATAGAATTATTGCTTTAACAGCAAGTATTATGGTAAAATTATTCTTTTGAATAATTGTTTCCCAGAAACATTGAACAGTAGAAAAAATTTGCAATAGTGTGTTAGTATGGAAGATGCTATGTTTTACAGGTGAGTTCCACATATTCCATTAATTTTATACCTATCTAGGTAGCAAACCTTATGATGAAGGAATTTGTTGAGAGGTAAGCCAATCAAGTTTTTCTTCTTGTATTTTATTTTTATGCCTTAAAACAAATTAACATGAATAATCCACCGTTGGGACCAGCAAAAGAGCAGGCTCCCTTGTTTTAGACCCTGCCTTTGATAAGATGCTACTATGGATGATATTGTTCAGCCTTTAGGCTACACGATCAAATAAAGAAAGCTAGGGTGAGCATCTGTACCTGCAAAGTCACTGTAATGTAGAGTTCCACTGCTTCTGTAATGTTATTGTCTAGTTTACTTTTATTTTTTCCATCCATACAAGACAAGAACAGAATGAAAAGCTTCTCTCTGAACAACCAATTTTCCCAAAGGTGTACACTGGCAACTTTAGTTTGTGTTAACCATGGAGCAGCTGCTGTGAAGCAATTCTGTTGAAGAATCAGGTTTGGAATTTTCTGTGCATTTTTTTTTTTTACTCAATTTTTATGGACTTTGAGGAAAAAGGGAGACTTTAATACTACTTCCTCCAATCAAAAGAACTGAAGTAAGATTGAAAATCACTTTGTAAAAAAAAAAAAAAGTTAGAAATGGGAGATTTTGATGATGTGGTTAGCAACATATTTTATGAATTGTTAATCCTTCTTTTAATAAAAAAACAGGTTTTCTACTTGGGACTCAGAATATTAATTGACACTTGTGTTCATAGATACTTAATACACCCTTAATAATGCTTTAATAAATGCACGACAGCCATACTTCATTTTCCTAAGGCCTCTCTTTAACAACAAAAATACATCATCAAGGAACTAAAACTAACACCAGATTTTGCCTGTGACCGTTATCACACCATGTCAGCTCCTGGTGTTTCAGTCTGCCCGCTAAAAGGACAGCCTGGGGTTCACTCAGGTTTATGCAGCGATTACAAAGGTATTAGGGACAATGAATATGTGGCTATTTCAGGGAGAACTCCAAAGATAGGCTCCCACAGAAAAACAGAGAGGAAACAAACAAACAAACAAAACCTTTATGTTTTCCATTGCATAAGGGGAAGAAGAAGGCATTTGGTTTATGTTATTTTTACCCTTTCTGTCTTTTTAGCTTTGTGTTGTTGATCAGAGTTAAATTTAATTTATCATAAGACACTGACTAAGTAATATCTGATGTTTTTTTATGACATGAACTAGGATAATTTTTAAGAACTTATGCTACTTCTATGACGATGAGCTGTATTTATGATGAGGAAGTATTAATTTCTATGGTAAGGTTTTTTTGAGTGCATTAGAACTATTTATGCATTTTAAAAATACATGTATTTCTTTGCCAACATTACTTATCAAATTACATTAATCTTATGAAAATGAGGATTGCTGCTGTGACAATAGCCTCAATTCAGGGCAGAACCCACACTGCAGATGTATTAAGCTTCATAAAATAGGCTTAATAAAGGCTTAATCAAACACTCATAAAATGTTATGCAAACAGAACCAAGGATAAATTGATACTGTGGCTTAGGAACTAAAGAATCAATTATAAATAAAATTTCCCCCTCACCACAGGATTTTTATTCAGATGTGATATAATCAGACACACTATTTATCCATGATAATTAACAATTAAAAGGATGATCCTTAATTTTCTGAAAAATAAAATTTCTTGTCCACACTTTGTCTCCAAGCTATTCTTTCCTATTCCTTTTTTATCCTATTAAAAAATTCCAGTTTCTCCTTAATTTGTTACTAAACTTCCTCCAGCATTTGATGCCTGTCGTAATGGGATACATTGCTCAATCACTTTCTTTATGGAAGACAAGATTTTCTGTATTGTTACTTTTACGACCAACGCACAATAATGTAAACAAATTTACCTATTATTAATTATATTTCTTGCTGATTAAAAAAAAACAACAAAACAAACCCAACCAAAAATCCAAAACCAAAACAAAACAAAAAACCCCCCACAAACAAAAGTTAACTTTCAATTAGCCTTTCCACTCTTTGGTCTTTTATAATTATTTCTAAATAAATCTGGTAGAGAAATCTAAGCTAAGTAGATAGAACTTAAATTTATCTTCTTCTCAGTAAGGTCAGGTGATGTAAGGCTGATAAAACACTGGAAACACAAACCCAGTAAATAACATATGCTCATAGTGACAAGAAATTGCCTCTTAAACTTAACTCTAAATGAAAGATTGTCCCCATTAAATTAATTTTCCTATTCTCCTTCCCAATGACACAAAGTTGATAATTTCCAAGTCATTAAATGTTCCTTAGGTGCTCTGCAATGCTCACACAGTGATTTTTTGCTGACAGTAACAGCTTATTTTTACTGCAAATTCCTTCCTTCTGCTTCCAAGGAGTAGACAAGCACACTGTATGCAACACATTCAACTCACCGAGAGTATTATGGTCAACCTTAGATTACAACATGATCAAGAGAACCATAAGAGGGAGAGAATACTGAACTCGTAGCTAGGCTTATTGCCACTTCCAAAGGCATGCTTGGGGATATCACTATTCTAGAACTGTTTTTCCATCTTTGGGCTATCACATGTAAAAATGGAAATTAACCCCCAAACTTGGGAAATTTAGCTTTTGGCTTGTATGGTGGTGATCAGCATGAGTATTCCATCTAAATTAAGGACATGGTTAGCACAATACCTGGTGTATTTTTAGCACTGGTTCTATTGTTCAGGTTCAGTGCATCCTTTGGCAAGGTTGTGCTACAATAAAGTTTTAAATAAGGAAAAGATCATAATGCACCTATTTATAAAAGTGGTAATAAACTGTAGAGAAGTCATCAGAATCAGTAAGCTTTTTGTCTTTCCATCAGCTTGTGTCCTGAAGCATAATACTAAACTCTGGTGAAGCTTGTCTTCACATGGTTGTGATGAGATCTGAGGAGTCCATGCTTTAACTGTATCCCTCATCCCCACTAAACCAAACACTGTAATTAATCTAGGGATTAGTTTTCAAAATCCTGTCTTACTACTTTCAGTTCCATCTGCCTTCCGTCCTCATGTTATACCATTATTCTTTCCTCATTTGTGCAGTTTCAGACATATTCAAACAGAGGAGCATCACTTCACAACAGATGAAGACTGTTAATTACAATTTAGCCCATGAATTAGTAGTCATGTTAAGTGAGAAGATGTTTAGGTACTTGGCTTGTTTAATAAGTCTCATTTTCATATCTGCCCATTTCCCTAGAAACCCACTCTATCATTAAGCATGTCCCAAATAATCCCCCAGATCTAATTCTAATAGATATTTATTACTGAAACATCTTGCTTATTTTAATATGGATTGCATAGCTCATACTATAATTTAATTTTGAAGTGATTTACAGTGTGTCTTACAGACAAAATGTAACAGATTTCAGACACACACACAAGCCTGGTTTCACAACCGGGCACTGGGTTACACTTCATTGAGTTTTAGCATCAGGGCTTATGAACAGAAACCAGGGAAAGTCCAAATCAACAACTGTAGGCTGTCACACTATAGAAGATATTTTTAGGGATGCTGTTATAAAATTAATTTTGTGTGCATTATTATCAATTTGGAAAAGGCTACTGATTAAACATATGATTGAAGTCTATAAAAACATGACTGGGACAGAGAGGATGACCAGAGACTGTTTGAACTCTGGTTCTTTCACTACAAGCCTAAGGGGGGATGCTTCGAAAGAAAGAGGAGCTGCTTCTTCACACAGCAGACTGGCTGCAGAACTTGCACAGATTCCCGAGTGAAAAGTTTACATCTGTTTGGAACAGACCAGACATGGGAAGAAAATCTACCGAGCCTTATTAATACAATTAAAGCCATCTGTGACCAGAGAAATCCCTGGATTGCAAACTGCTGGAGGTGAGGAGAGCATTTTGAGGAAGTACCACTATGCTTCTCCTAGTTTTATACCCTCTCTAGCATATCTGCTTTTGATCCTTAGAGAGAGAGGCTGTTGAGGGATGGGTTATAAGACTGCTCCAGGACACCATATTGTATTGAGAGAATCAACAAGGCGCACTCTGTATACCCACCCTTCAGTGGGGCAAAACGTAGTAAAACAATTCTGGTAAAAAATTATGTGTGGCAAAAAGTAGTTACCCTCATGGCCTTGAAACCTTCCCCATGGAATTCCACCCACACAAATAAAAAAGGTGAAAAAAATCCCATGAGTGAAGTCCTTAGCTAGAAAGACATGGAAATTCTGTCTTACAGTAAGAATTAAAGCTCTGGTCATCTCCTTTGCAGCAGGAATTAGTTGCATCTTCTGTGCACCCAGGTGAGAGTGGCAAAATAAATACACTGACAGCAAAACAAGACCCATACCATGTCTCCTTGCCTCATTTCTAGGGATATAGTAACTAGCAGCATATAAGCATGATGTCACATAAAACAAATAAATTCAGACCTCAACATTCATACATCATTGCCACAAGCCTGAAGACTAGTACAATTAAAATTGAGAAAAATATGAGTAACAGCAAAACAATAAATGCCTCCTGCTTTATTGACTGAAGATTTTTGACACAGATCAAAAAAGATGAATTCAAAGTCAAGACCAGTGGGATAAATTCAGGATAACAAAGAGCCATCAGATCCTTCCCATTAACCACTGCTAAGTTCACATTCCAAATTTAACTCTTTTGTCTTTGCTTTGGGTTTTCCTTGCTTTTGAGCAGCATTTTGTCAGAGATTCTGAAAAGAAATGACAAGCAAAGCTCTAGTAGGAATATGATGCTAAGTTACACTACAATACTTTGTTTGGGACCAATGAAATCCTGCAAGTTTTGCATAATTATTTTTCTTTAAATTGATCCCTTAGTTTTTTGCACAGTAAGTTGATTTATTCTCACCACCAATCCTTTATCCTCTTCTCAAGCGCAAACACCTTTAGAAATAAAATGTAAATACCTCTTGGTCTGTGGTATGAGACCTTCTCACAACAGTTCTCAGAATTGTAGGGCAGAAAGTGTGCATAGAAGCATTTCTCCAGCAGCTGTGGACTCATGAAGCTCAAGAAGAATGCAGTATGGAAGAGGGAAGTCAATGACCTAAGCCTACTTTGTGGCAATGAGGCTTTGCTTGTGCAGGAAAATCTATTGGCCTTTTCAGTGTCTTTACTAGTCAGGTCTCTGTGGTGAAATGAGAAAATATTTATTTCAGAACTGCACTGAAGTCCTCAGTCACCTCAGAGTCACAGCACTGTAAAGTGGGAAGGAAATGTAAATATACACACAAGATAATAATTGGTGTTTCAGCCAGCCTATATGCATTTCCCATTAATTCTCAGCATGCTCAATATTCTGTGTAATATCCCCAGTGGCCTCTGAATAACATTCTGTCTGCTAGCTCCTCTTTTAGGACAGTTACTTTTTTGTGATTTAAGGTTCTCTGCCAAAGCTGATCTTGATTGATATACATTATTTCCCACCAACACAGGGGCTGCTCTGGTCTATCAGGTTCACACACGGTATGCTATCGATGATACAAATTTGCCTCAAACCACAATGTGTCTCTGTTAATTAGTGGGGTTTTCATAAATTTCTATTGAAGACTTAACTAGATGTTTCTTTTTATAAATCATGAGATTAGACAACAGATAACAGATGCTGATTTTGCCAATTTTATCCTTCCTGCCATTTGTTACTTTGTGTATTATTTCTCTATAGAACCAACCACTGATTCAGCAGCAGAATACCGAGTCCAGTTTTTAACATTACAGTGCACAATATCAAGGACTGAAATATCTCAAATGCAAAGCAAAGATGTTTATATTATTTGGACAATTTCCTATCCAAAACACGCTTTACAAATGATTATTAGTGAAATGTTTCTGGCTCATCTCATCAAAATATAAAACCTCCCACTCTAAGCTGTTCACCAATCTCCCAGGAAAAGGCTTATTTTTGAGACAGAGTCCTTTCTTTTCAGTATGTGTGAGAATTTCAGTTGTGAGTTGAAAGGACTCACAGTGAAGGCCATACACTTCTTATTACATGAACCAGAAAACTAATGATTTCAAGACATGAACAATCATTCCGTGGCTGTAGCACATAATCCTAAATATGTAGATGAAATACAAAGTTTAGAATATCATGGTAATTTAGGAAATGGTAACATTTGTTTTGGGACACATATCCAGCACATGTCTAATACTCCTGTTCTTCAGATGTAAGGAGACAATATGCTTAGTACTACCCTGCCCTTATTTTCAAGATGTAATCAAATAAAACAATGAAAATATACTTCCTGAAGAGTTCCTTCTCCATATCTTTTTGTCCATAATATACTTTTGGATCAAAACACTGGTTTCAGAAACTTCTTAGCTAGGCAGGCTCACACCTAGAAATACATATCTGTACCTAAAGAAATCAAAGCCCAGAGGAAGAAATGACTCTCACTCTGGAGGACAAAGCTAGACTAAGAGTCGTCTCTCACCAGCGGAGAGCCATGACCTCAAACCAGAGTAACTCCTAACCTGGCTGTCTCATGGCGTTATCATATGTCAATCTTTTCAGGGTCGGGTCAGTGACTGGCAATAACATCCTAAGAATTCTCTAGTTTTCTAACTGTCTCTGACACTTATGAATAAATATCTCCTTGTCTAACCTTGCCACGGGTATCAAGGATGTGGGCTGCAGGAGTGTGCATTAAAGGTTCTGGATGCTCAGTTTCGAACATAAAAAGAAAATATATCGTATGAGATAGGTACAGTTCATTAATAAGGTGACCAGCCAGCTGTAATCAGATTTGCTTCTTGCAATATGATCACAATAAAGCCATTAATTATTCTAATAATCCCTTATTAGCTGATCTCAAGAATCCATCTTCAGACTTTATCTTTCAAACATATCACTTGCAGTACAAAGGGTCTCCTGAGAATATTTTTTTCTCAGTTTCTCTGATATCATCCTTTTCTAGTTCTCCTCCCACTGCTTTGATCTTTACTACATCAAATTGTCATTTCTTCTGTAGGATTCTTGCAGGAATTTTGTAGAGCTTTGACTAGTCTTTTTATTATTATTCCCCTCTACATTTTGTCTCCAGGTTACGTTATTCATAGCTGCATGTTACACTACCATTCACCAGCTACCATTGATGATTCACAGCCTCATGAATTTCTTACAAATCTGTAACTTGTCCAAACTTTCTGCAGGTGACTGACAATCGACTCAGCTTCAGTGCCTGAAATCAAACTCAAACTTCCTTTTTCCCAACAAAACAAAAGAAAAAAGCCTAAATCCTGGCAAAAGCCAGACTCGGACAGTATCCTGAGAAAACTTCCCATTGTCTCCAGTGGTACTGGTTTATTCATCACTGGTTATCATCTGATACCTGCATCTTGTGCAACTGGGCAAACGCCCTAATTTTAGCCGTTTGCACAGCTCTTGCATCAGCACGGTGTCCAATGCTGGTACGATAACGCATGCAGCATTAACAGGCAGGAATCCTCCGGCCTTCAGCATCCTTGCCAGAGGCCGGTGGGTACCACTCGCACAGGGACCGGCGCCTCGCATGGGCTGCTCCTCCAAGGACAGCGCGTACGTTTAATTTCTGCGCTGACCCTGGTGTGAGGCACTCGTCCATCCCGGGAATGCATCTCTGGGAAGCAAAACTGAGGCCGGGCAGGGATGGGGTGCTCCGCATCGGGCAGCGCGGGGCCGGCGCCGCCTGCGCTCCTCCAGTGCCACCTGCCGGCACAGCCCGGGCGGGACGGGGATGCTGCTGCCCCGGCGGGCCGGCACCGGCATCGGAACTGCAGCAGAAATTTAAAAACAACAAACAAACGGGAAAAAACAAAACAAACAAACAAACAAAAAAACACCCACAAAACCAAAAAACACACCAACCCTTTCCCCAAAAGAACAAAAATAAACCCCTAAAATGCAGTAAGAAAATAATAAGTAAATATACATATAATGATAATAAAATAATGATGATCATAACAACAAAAATAATAACCAACAATCCAGAACCAGACCACAGCAAGAACTGAATATCTGTGGCCACCCTATCCATGCCTTGCCCCAACTCGTGTGTGTCCCTTTGCCAATGAGTGACATTGCCACCTTTTTTCTCACCGATGGAACCAGAATGCACCATAAAGCCTCTTGCTGTTCCCTCAAATCAAGATTTTTGCGTTAAGCAGCGTTTAAAGGTAAAATAACACCTTTGGTGCAGGGTGTTTCAGCAAAGCATCACTGTGAGGCTGATGAGGCACTGAAACAGGTTGCTCAGAGATGTGGATGACCACTCCTGGCAGTGTTCAAGGCCAGGCTGGATGGGGCTCTGAGCAACCAGGTCTAGTGGAAGGTGTCTGATCTTTAAAGGATTCTATGATTCTATGAAAATCTGTGGCCAAAGTCCCCCATCCTCACGCTGTAATAGCTATCAGAGGGCCAGCTGCCTCCCCTGGCACTGGAGAGGAACGGAAAAACAGCACAGACACTGCTGGAGAGGGAGAAAGAGACACGGTGCAATTTAAATTGCTAAGAAAATCTCTTAGCAATTAAGAATACAGCAAATAAAGAAATACACAAGAAAATCTGGACAGTGACATTGGCAAAGTGTCATACATACATACAGTCACTCCAAAAGCTGTGAAATAAAGCCAAATCATTGCTATGCATTTGATTTTTAAAATGTGTATTAATTATGCTTATCAATGCAGTCTAATTGAAATATGGTTCTGCAAGTTGCTCAAACAAAGAATGTCAGATAGAACTTTTCACTCAAACAGAACAATTCAGCTGTAATGCCTTTATCTTGAAAAGTAAAATGTAATTTTTGATTTTATATATTAACATTATTTAGAATGATAATACAATTTATTACATGAATGATACTAGGAGTGAAAATAAAATTTAGAATTATTTTTTATATTTATGTATATAGAGAGAAACAAAAATCCTTAAGTGCCCATTCCATTAAGTAACACCAGGAGCAACTTAAAAATCCTATGATGATTTTATTTTCCATTTTATTACTCTTATCTTTTCTCAATTTCTCTCTTCTCTAGGAGGCTTTATTACTACCAGAATCTCAGTGTAGACTTTATTTGACATCAATTTTAAGGTAAGCATTCCAACATTTATGCCTGATTTCTCTGTCTCTGGTAGGAAAAGAAAGTTCTGATTTCTGCGATATGAATAAGCAGCAGTAGCACTTTTCTGTGTTTATCCCTCACACAACAAGGAAAGACCAGTGATAGACTAAAACTTACCCAGTCATCCCTTTCATTGCCCAGCAGTAATTGCAGCATTTATTTTAGGACCTAAAACTCAACAACCCAAAAACTACATCACCCGAATACACTAGTCCCATTGGGATGTAAGAGCATAATAAGAATTCTGAGCATCATTAATGTATTATAATATGAATTATACTCTTACGGTTATTAAGTATATAGTATTTTTAATAATCACTGAAGCAATGAAAAGTATGTGCATTTTAAGCAGTAGCACTGAGAACACTGTGAGTTTAATGTTGCACATTGGGATGATTTTTACCCCTGTAAGCCTACAACAGGACAGCATCCTGGGCAGCAGAGTTTGTGTACATTACTTCATTTCTTTCCCAGGCTGGACATTTTGATTTGGCTGAAGTATTATCCCCCAGTGTAGGCTGGCAAAGGTCTTTGCACTGTCACCCATCACTCAACAAGACACAGAGCCACCACCAGCTTAGAACAGACCCACCTGCTTGCTTCTGCTGTGACAAAGAGTTCCAAGTACATGATAATCATACTTTAACTAACTGGGCCAGTTGCAAAACCAGTAGGAATTACCATCTCTGCTACCAGCAATACTGTTAGCTCTATTAACTAACTGAAAATTTAGAACTGGATATGCTTCTGTGGATGGAGTCAGGTGGTTGCTTTTATAATTCTCCTAAGTCAAAGGTTCTGTGCAGCACTACAATGTGCACAATGCTGCAGCTCACCTGCAACATTAGGATAAATTCCAGACACATACCTATATTATCTCTTTTATTAAAGGGCTTGCTGTATTTAAAAAAAAAAAAAAAAAAAAAAAAAAAAAAGTCAAAACAGTTGTAAAAGCCACTGGACTTTTTAAGCTGGTGGCATCATGAAAAACCCAAGCAACACCTCCAGCTGCTAACAAAGTTCATTGCGAATGCATAGATGTGAGCCATAAAATCTCAATTTGCACAAGCACTGCTATCAGGATTCAGGGAGTAACACATTAGTTGTTTACAAGCCAATAGATTACATTACTGGCAGATTACACTGGCATTTGTTTTATACATTGGTGGTGAAACAGGCTAAGGGATTAAATATTTTACCTGTAGCCCAGTCAGTCACTTTGCACACAACCACATGATTTTTTTTTTCTGAGTTTTCATTTGCAGTGAGAAATGTTTGTGCAAAATTGTTCCTCTTGATATCCTAAAAATACTATATCAATGCCATGAGCTATGTATGCATTGCAAACATTGGAGTAAATTTAATGGAAGGAAAATATTTATGAATTAAAAACAAACAATAAATGTTTTATTCAGACAACATTTTTAAAACAAAACTATATGTTAATTGTATGGTAAAATGCCTCTTAATTAAGAACTAAATGAACATATATTAAAAGGCACTTCACAACAACTGATAGTACATAATCCAAAATTAGCTGATTACGTGGCTTTAAACAGCAGTGAGGCTGCTCTAGTGATCTAAATCTGAATGCTGAACTGCTGAACCCATTTTCTAGGATAAATTTAGCTGTTCTTTAGTGTTCCACTTTCCTTTGGTACTTGGATCAGTTATGCAGTGTATAATTATACCAGTGTAGTTAGACGGTGCTTTCCATCTGAATGTCTCAACACGCTTTTCAGACTTAATTACTTTGGGCTTGGAAATCCTTCATGACGTAGATACTAATAATCAAATTTAATAGAGAAGGAAACAGTGAAGAAAAAGAGGAGTACCCAGAAAAGTACTGAAATGAAGCCTCAGCCTCCTGAAATCTGTTTTTTGTTGCCACTTTGCTTTTGGAGGCATATGAAATCAAGATGCTTTTCGAGTTTAGCTGCTGGTCATACTAGGAAATACCTTGCTTTTGGCAATGGTAAGTAGCTTAACACTGACCTTACTTGTAAGGCCAAGTAAAATCCAGACACTAAAATGCCCCCATTGTCCTCGCAAGTATTTTCACCCATTTGCATTCCCAGAGGCTGCCTAACAAGTAGCAAAAAATCCAGGCCTAGGGAAAAGCCCAGTGGTATCCTTCCCACTCCTAAACACTCAGCATGTGCATTAACTATGAGTTAAGCACTGACACAGAACGTGAGGCCAAGCGCCATCTTTTCTGAGCATGAGAAAAAACTCACCATGCACTTTTGTGGACAGTGTCCTATCATTTAATTTTAGATGAAAGACATCTTTCCCTTTCAAGATATTTTTCTTAGCAGAAAATAGACAAAGTTAGGTTTTTTCCTGAAATCTAGAAAACTCCCTTCAGCATTAGTTCTTGGTTTTAAATGCCAAATGAGATACTTAAATAGTAAAGAGGAAAAGGTTATATATATATACACCTATATTCCCAAAATATTTCATAAAGTAAACAAACTTAATACACTCGAGAGATGATGAAGTCTCACTGGTTTTGCCCAAATTTCCATATCAGCTGGTTACCTTGGAGGCTTTCATGGAAGGGAAAATAAACCCCACATGCTCATTTTTACACATGATGTTTTATTCCATTTTTTACCCTGAAGAATTCCTAAAACATAACATAAACTTAGCAACTGGAGAATCCCTCTCTGCTCAGCCCCAACAGCTGAGAACAACACCTCTCACTGTTTTATCACCTTGGTTTATCAAGAGGACTGAAAATTGCATCTCTGGCATCTGGAACCTTGACACTGGCTAGTCAAGATCAGGGAGCTGGTTCTATTTTCAGATCTGTTCTTATGAGCTGTGGGACTTTCATTCAGAGAACATGGCTCAAATACAGAATAGATCCTGTCTGTAACAGCCGTGCCTAAGATAAGGGACAAACTGAAGACAGTGACAACTATTAATGCTACACACTGCTTGTGTTAACAAGCTCAGCTGAAAAGCAGGGCTTATTAGGTGGAATCCAGGAACATGAAAAGAAAGGACAGCTGCATAGCAATGTGTTGTATTAAATGCTAAATCAGCCATGCTGAAAGAGAGCATAGAGGTAAAAAGCTTATTAACATTTTCCAGACATATCTTGCTTATCTGGGTCACTATAAAGTATTCACTACTTATTTGCCTGCCAAAGCTCTAATTCTTTTTTTTTGATGCCTAGGAACACATAATGAAGCAAAACAGTTAATTGATTGTTAATGTATGAGTGGCACCAGGTGTTGTTCCTGTGTACCTACATTTTTCTGTGGTACTACTTAAAAAGAAGTACGTGCAATGCAAGAAAAATTAATCCAGAATACATCCTCCTGCTCACCCTGAACAGCACTTGCCGCTTTAAACCATATTGCATTTTCTAAGGAGTGTGGGCTGTCACCAACACAGAACTCAAAGGTCATAAAACTGAAAGGATTCAGCAGTACAGAAGAATAGAACTGTAAGGAGAATGTCTCCATGGAGTTGCAGGATACACCTCCAGCATGTGTTTTCCACAAGTGAGGAATGCTAACTCCTCCTCCTTGAGTACAATGTACAACGAGGGCGTACTTGTTTACAGGATCAATTGCATCTGGATGTTTTCAGGCAAGCCCAGCCAGCTATTTCCTCTAACTCACAGATATAGTTAAGAGTTAGGGGTAGCTCAGAAGAGAAAGCTTTCTCAGAAGAGAAAGCTAACGATGTGAAAAGAAAGTAATTTAAGAGCCTTGTGGTGATTATATAACCATCTTTCCAGGTTTGGCTTTCTCTTTGCTGTTATTGTTTTTATCAAGTGCAGATGGTTAACTACCAATTGTTTGGATCCCTGGATTAGCATTTAAATTCCTGAATACAAAAGCATTGCAGGAATACATGAAGAGATGTAAGAAAACTGATACTAATAGATGCCCCTAATTTAGTAGCACTCAGCTTATCTTTTGACTTCTGTTGGGCATGTATACATATAATGTTCCTCCCTTATATCTATGTAAGTAATTGTTAGTGGCAAAGATTAATCTTACTACTGACTTCCTCCATGTCAGGATGGAGAAGCATTGGGAGATACACGGAATGTTTAATGATGCATGTGGCATGCAAGAGAAACTATGTAATTTACTGGGAAAGACACTGAAGGAAAGAGTGCTCAAGCGACACATTGCAGCTTCTCTTTCAAGAACAAGAAGAAAAAATTGGGTATTTTTTTAATTTCCTTATGTGCACTTCATACTCTGACCAAAAATTCTGCAGTAGAAAAATTGGCATTGCTCTAAATTATGTGTTTGAATAGTGAGGGTAATATAAAACAACATAAACTTGCATTCTGGTATCCTATATTTGAGACTGAGATATAGTTTGCTACAAATACAGCTTCAAACATTATTAGCAGCAATTTGTGCAAATTGTACACGTTTTGAGATCATCAAAAACATGTTATTATCTATAAAAAGGACTTGAGACAGATACTGCTATACCTCAAACTGTTCACACACTCCTGAGCACTAAAGATACTTGTGAGTGCAAAGAGCACATTCAATATTTAAAAATACAGCAGTAGAAACAAAACCAGTCTGAACCCTATGTGAAGTCTAGAATGGAATTAGCTACAAAAACCATGGTGGAAGGCAGCTGGTATCCCACCTATCCTGCAGAACTCTGCTTGCACTCTGCAAAATGATCTGAAGGAGCCAGGGAAACTTACCGAGCATCCCTTAAGCCTGCCCAATTAGACCAGTCTGCAAGGACTGTAACAGAGTGTCTCATCTTTTAAAGGATGGAACAGAACCTCAGGTAGTATAAATTACTCTTGTCACTTCAATTCCAGCACCTATTTAAACCAATTTACACCATTTGCCTTACTGAACAAAGCAGAAATTGACCTGGGAATAGGTATTATGCTGTATTTGCAGAATAAAACCTCTTCTGCTCTTGAAAGAATTGTGCTTGTAATATGTAACCCATTTTGTCTCTGACCTATCTTAGACAGCCTGTGACAGATGTGTTTTTTAAATATGTAATAGCACTGTTCACCATGAAAACTATAACTATATAAGCAAACATCACAGAGCTAGGAGAAAACAGGTATTTCCTATCCTAAGTAACAGTTTTGTTTAAATACAGTATTTCCTTGGCAAAAGGAAAACCTTTGAAGTATTCACTTAAAAGTGATTTATACAAGAATTATATACTTAGAAATTGAGTAAATGGAAATTTCCATTCAGAAGAAATCATGTCTTCCAATGCCCACTCAATACTATTACTGATAGTACCCATTACAGAGCTGTGGAAGTCATCTTATTGAAGCACTAAGTCTTATTTGCTAGGATAAGTGTGATGAAGTGTTATCACAAGTATAATATCTACTTTCAGGATGATTAATTTCCCTGAGCTCAAAGTATTTTTTTTTTAAAGAAAAGGCAAATTAATACAAACTGAAAAGGCGAAGAAGATATATACAAATGCTTTAAATCTAGAATGAAAATTCTGATTTCTATTTCAGTATAAAATAAATGTATTAGAAATCTCACAGGATAATTATATTATGAACACACCATAATGTGACTTGGGGTTTTTTCTGCCTTTTATTATTGACATATAGGCTTTTCTTTCTGACAGACTTGATAAACTTTTCATAGACACATTTTTCTCTCTGTGCCTGCACTCAACATCACTATCACCTCACAGCAGGCATATGGAGGAACTGATAGAGTGGCTATTGTAAAGAGTTCATTGCCATGTTAGATTTCATGTCAGAGTTGACCTCAAGCATTTTCTGTGCTGAGATTATTTGTGTGTCCACAGTGACAGCGAGGCACAAGTATTTAGAAAAGCTGATAAACAGGTACCTCACATAAACAAAAGGCAAGGCACTTTGTACAGACCAGAAGTACTGATACTAACTCTTTCCACTATTCTGCTGTGGAGTTTGAAGCCAGAAGGGGCAACTTGAAGTGGAGCAAAGGATTGAAAAGAGGTGAAGAGGAACAAATGGAGAGAAAAGAAACACACACCTGGATGCAGAGATGTATGGTCAACACTATCTCAGAGCTGACATGCCCAGAAAGCTAACGCAAGAGGCTGGGTAGAAGCAGGGACAGAGCTATGGCACAGTGCACACACCTTTTGTTAGCTGGAATGACAATGCTGCAGCATTCCCTCTTCCTAGACTGTCACATAAATGCACATTTTCGCTGCCCAGGAGTGGCAGTTTGCCAGCATCCAGAAAGTGAGAGACAGAAGAGAGCCTCCCTGTACATGAAACTCAGTAAGGATGAGAAAGCAATATGAGAATCTGGGAAGCAGGAGTATGTGTAGAGTCCTCCTTAACATTGTAGCTGTAGAAGCTTTTTGTTAATTTATTCACCACTTTCTGTACTCTTTCAGTCACGTTCCACCACATTCTTTTTGTTTTAGTAAGGAAGAAAACCCAAAACATGCACATACAGTGCATATACCATTTTAACACAAAATGTAAAATTTTCCCTTACATTAGTCCCGTATCTATATATTGCCTGCAATTCACAAATATACCAGCGATGCATATTTTATCAAACTAGCAACTGTTGTTGAACTGTCTTAACTTCTACAACCTTTGTGAAGACCCTGCTTTGCTGGACATATTTCCTACTCTCCAATTCACTTCATCTTTTTTCCTGGAGGAACACATTTATGTTAGGCCATATTGACTCCCAAGAACCACACCAGATTCAGTCTGAAGTAAAACCTTAAATCGCAGGTATTGTAGGCAGTGTATTAGTTAACTTCAGTCTACTGATCTGCTCTTTGTGCACCTTCAGCAACTGAATACAGGATCATGATCTTCATTTCTGGATCACTGGTGAACTGGTATTAGGTTTACCCAGTCATTTTGTTCACTTTTGTGAAAACAAGAAACTAGAGGGTCCAGCAGAGGGCTGTGATCATGATCAGAGGACTGAAGAATCTCTCATGAGAAAAGGCTGAGGCAAGTGGGCCTGTTTAGCCTGGCACAGAGACAGAGGAGCTCTGATCAGTACATACAAGTATCTTAAGGGTGGGTGTCAAGAGAACGGGGCTGGACTTTTCAGTGGTGCCCAGCAACAGGACAAGGGGCAACAGGCACAAACTGAAACACAGGAACTTTCACCTGAACATAAGGAAAACATAAGGAAAACTTCCTTACTCTAAGGATGACAGAGCACTGGGACAGGCTGCACAGAGAGTTTGTGGAGTCTTCCTCTCTGGAGACATTAAAAACCCTGTTCAACCTGCTCTGGGTGAACTTGCTTTATCAGGGGATTGGACTGGACAATGTCCATATGCCCCTTCCAACCCCAACCATTCTGTGACTCTAATTATGTGAAAGTGATTAAGCCAATGAGAATGTTGAATCAATTACAGTATTTCAGAAATGATTCTTCTACTCTTATCACACATTGCTGAGTCTCAGTTGTTGAGTGCCTATACAAATAAAGGTCTCCAGAATTCTCATTCCTGATATAGTAATTACAGCTTAGAGAGGTCAGAAGACAATTTATAGGCTTTAAGGAGCATATGATGGCAAAGAAAAAGTAGTTTTACATTAAAAACCTAGAAGATAGTGAGTAATAGCTGTTGTTTTGATCTGTTAATTTATTCTACCTATCTGAAGCAGGAATTTTATCTTGAACTTACATCAATCCTTCTCAGACACGTTCACCCTGAAAACTTAACTAGAAAATTAATTGAACTGAAACATGCAGACAAATTAAAAAGACTCACTAAATTCACTATAGCAGCTGATGAGGCCATCACCAAACAGTGGATACTAATGAAGAAACATTTCTTGCAAAAATATCCATCATCTTGAAATTGCTCTGGAACAAAGGAAACACTGGTGGTTTTCTTCTGAGCGATTTATTTCTAATTTCAACATGCTTGAAGAAAAAAGAAGTATTTTCCTGCTTCTCTCCAATAAAAAGTGATTATTTAAAAGGATGAGCAAAATCGGACACTACAAGGGCATACTTGAAGCAAAGCAGTCTTTTATCCCATCTAGTACTTTGAGATACCTGCCTCATTCAGGGTAAAACATAGTCAAGTTGTCAGACCCTCAATGCTAGATATGGAAAAAAAAGAAAAAAAAAAGTAACCACACTTATAATTTGAGGCTGATGCAGTAAATTCAAATGTCTTTACTTTGAGGCTTCATATTACCAAAAAAACCAAACAAAGACAAACAAGCAAAACAAAACAAAAAATCATCCTCATTAATTATCTGGATCCTTTGCTCATATCTCTTTAGAGCTGAAGGCACTTTTTCTTTTCTCTCTTGTAGGGAATTGTGCCCAGTAGCAACAGCCCACAACAACTCAGCAGAAGTGTCCAGCAGCATCCTTAATACCCCATCAGGTGAATGGGGAATACAGCAGTTGCCCATCTCACAGCAGTTTGGGAAGACAGATATAATAGAGAAGCTAAAATATGCAGGAATGTTAAATCCCAACCATCCTCTGGTACTTTGTATACATTTTTTAAAACTCTACTCTGAAACCAACTCCCTTTCACTTGATGTTATTGATGTACTTGTAGGTATTCCTTTGATTTTTTTTTCCAGTCTCTCAATACTTTAACATTTCCAGAAGCCTACATAATGTGCATTCTTGTTTAAAGAAACGTACCAGTGGTGTCATCCCATTAATAGAGTGTAAACATGATTTTTGTTGTTGTTGTTGTTGAAACCTTTCTCTTCTCATCATTCCTTGAATTTCTTCCTACACCGTAATTCAGAATATTAATCATTACCTTTATCAACCTTCATTTTGCTGAGCTGAAGCTTTTATTTTTTCTTTATTTTAGCCTTTTTCTTTTTCACTTATTTATTGGATTTGTTCAGTAAAGCCTCTTTCTGCCCCTCTGTGGTTTTGTACTTTCAATGGCATTTGAAACCAAACTTTGTATCACATGCAAATTTAATGAGCATTCTGACTGTCTGCTCCTTCCAGATCATTAAAGTTGATGTCAATCCACGCCAAACTTAAAATCCGCCCTATGATACTTCATTAGACACTTCACAATCTAACATACCTGGTCAAATGTACTCATTATAAAAAAAGAATAATTTCAATGAATTTAAAATCTTGCACCAATGTATGCAAGCAATGACTCTGGCCCATTACCTTTTGTCATTAGCCTGTATTAGCAGGCAAGTACTCAATTTACAACATTTGCCATTCAAGCATAACCTGAGCCCCATGTGATGCCATCCTATTCAAGAGCCTTGATGGGTTTTGCTTTATAAACTGGCTCAGCACCTTTAACTGTAACCTCCGGGTCCTTCTGAAGACCTGCAGCCACGAGAGCCACACAGCTGTATGATGGGTCCTGTCTCCTTCCTCCAGTTCAGCCTGTTATCTGATAGTTCCATACGATGTTTTCTGCTTCTCCCAGTGGAACAAACAGGCTGATCTTAACCCATTTGCAGTTTGCAGAGATGCTCAGATGCTGGTTGGATGTGACCCCTTAGGCACGCAGATAGAAGTGATCTGCTGCCTCAGAATTAGCATGTATTGCAAAGATCAAGTGAGGGGGAAGATGGCAATATATTTTAAAGAAAACGAAAGCAAAACACACACACACACACACAAAACCCAAAAAAACCCCAAAAAAAAACAAAAAAAAAAGCCCAAACAAAACAAAACAAAACAAAAAAAGTGATTCTGCCTATCAAGTAACTTATGAGTTGGGAAATCCTTTTAAACTACATGATGGATCTTTGAGCAACCTTGTCTAATGGAAGGTGTTCCTGCCCTTGGCAGAGAGGTTGGAACTGAGTGATCGTTTATGGTCTCTTCCAACCCAAACTATTCTATGACTCTATGATTCATAGTCTTTCTCCTCACTTCTGCCCATGTACTGCTTTTCACTTTACTTCTCTGGTGACTCTAAATTATATACTTAAGGCCAAATACTAAAGACCAATAGTGTTCAGAGAATAAAAGACAACTAAATGGGTCTCTACTTTCTTTTCTTCAAGAAAAGCATTTTGTCCATTGTCAACATGGTAATGCGTGCCAGAGGCAGTAAATGGAGCTTCCACAGAAACAATGGATAATTTTTTCATGTTGATAATCACAAAGGAAAATGATTACTCAATATCAAGTGAAATACAGAATAGATTTGCAGATAGAAGAACCAGCTGTAGTTCTCAGCAGTCATAGTATCTGTTTCAATTAAAAGAGGTGAAGTTCTAAAGTGCAGAGAGTTCCACTAACCACCAATTAAATAGTTCTGCCAGAGGGAAAAGGAAAATGTAGAATGAAATATAAAACATGACCCATGCCCTTTGTTACTCAGAGATACTTATTTCTTATACAATGAAAGGAGATCTATCTCAGTGCAAAGCCACTGTCCAGCCCATTTGCAATTATTTTGTGGCTTCTTTTGTAAATACGAAAAAGAACAGATTTTTTTGAGGGGAAAAAAAAAAAAAGAGAAAGGTATTTCGTATGCCCTTTCACAAAGTCTATAAGCTTCCTGCATGCACCACGGGAACTGCACCTCTTTTTTAATAGTTTACAACCTGTATCACTAAAGAAAGCTTTAAGTGTCAAGTAACGTAAATTCCTTTTGTTAACCCGTTTCCCAAGGAGTTTCACACTTAGTTTCAATGCTCGAGGTCTTTGACTTCTTGCACATCAGTTTTTGGACTGGTTAGTTAGCACAACAACCCTTATTTCACCCCATCATATCCACAACCAATTGCTTGGAGCCAATACAGAGACATATTTACATTTTTTTTCCATCTCATTTCTAGTAGTTTTAATATTTTTGTCCTCCATGTTAATGAGTGCAGGGTTGGCCCCTACTTAGCCTTGTATTTCCCAGTCAGATTAACTGCCAATTAGTGATAATTGAACCTGGCAACATTTTTGTTGATGGACACATATGTACTGTGAGACAGAATGAGAGTACTAATTAATTTCAGATAGGTCAGATCTGCCTGCCAGTTTCTCTTTGAACTCTAGATGTGTCCACATAATTCTTTCCTCAAATTAAATTGGTCAGAAGCCATTTATTCTCAAATGTAGAAGTGGACAGTAAAATTAAAAGTGCTTTAGTTAAATCTGAACAAATATTGACTTTCTAGGTGTGGGTGGGTCCAGCTGGGTGGGATCCTTTTTTTTTTTTATTTTTTTCTTTTTTCTTAGTTCATCTACTCTACAAGTCAGTGCTTAGCAATGAAACTACCCAAGTCTGTTTGCAGGGCCTTTTATTTCTCAGTTCCTATGCAGGCTGCTGCAGCATTTGAACTGCAAAGGCTTGAATCAAACAATGTAGTAAGAAGGGAAAAGGCTTTAAATGCTAGTTTCATAGATTCTATAAAAATATTTCTACTGGGCTTTCAAAGGCTAAACAAACCCCTAAAATTTGAACACCTTTAACAGTTACTGCACTTATGCTTAATACAAGTGAAAGAATGAATATACCAGACCTCGGAGACCCCGTAACACTTTCTAAAAAGTCTAAAATGTAGCCAGTCATCTTTCACTGAGAAATTTTAGAAGAGGAGACACCCCTAGTTCCATGGAGCTCTTGCTGTGACTACATTTTAGATGTGTCTCTACAGTGTGAAACTGTTCCTCCCTAGTTAAATTCTAAATCAGGAGGCATTTCAGCTCTTGCTGTAATTTTTTTGTATCAGTGAAACATTACAGTCTTTCTCAGGACAGCAGAGTTGAACCAGTCTTTCACATCTTCTCAGTAATAAAATCCAAGGTAATTTTCACCTTTATAATCTGGCTATAAATAGAGGTCATGAAAGAATCCTATCAGAAAGCAAATTTTATTTTTTTTTTATTTTCTATTTTTTATAAAATTAAATAATTATTAAAAACATAATAATTCCATAAATTGGTTTTAGCTGATTACTGTTTTTTTCCCTAATAAATTGCAAGCTGGAAAATATATTATATGTCCCAAAAGCCCTATAGACTCCCATTATGAAATTAACTTTCAAAAAGTGATTTTGTTAGCTGCCATAGAAGTTAATACCATAACCACAATAAAAGGCAATAAAAATGTTATTATCTAGATGATAATTTATTCAACATCATATCTTTTTCCCTTCAGCCATTTCAGTAAGTAAAGTGACTTCTTTTTGGAAGTAAATAGCCTTAATATTGGAAGCCTGACTAACATTATACTTAAATACTCCCATGAAAAAATTAGTTCTAATGCTGGCAAGTCAAAGAACAGGTCTGTGAAATAGCGATTCAATATAAAGCTTAAGAATTTTTAAAATTATTTTGAATTTTGAGAATCTATTTCAATTCTGCTTTTATATTTGGCAGAGGATAAGGAAATGTGCTGCTGTGAACTCCACTTTGCCCCTTCAGAGGCCTGCGTGACACCATCATGATGAGGATGGTCCAGAACTATGACCAAGCTATTTCCCAGTGTTAAAAAATATATAGTTGATAAAAAACTGGTTGGTGGTTTTTGGTTTTTTTGCTTGTTTGTTTGGTTTTGGGGTTTTTTTTGTGGATTTTTTTTTGCTTGCTTGCTTGTTTTTTTTTTCTTTTGTAAGTGGTGGCTTTGTTCTAGCGAAAATAGGGAAATCTGAAAGTGATTCACTTCACTTGTCTTGCCTTCTTTTACTGCTGTAGGAAAGTTTCATTCTCTTCTATTTTTACATTTGACATCAAATACATATAATGCACATGAATTCTGAAACTTCATTTTCCTTTATAGGAAATTTTAAAGGATCAGAAAATTTGTGAAAGAAATACACAAATAAAAATCTTGATTTCTTATAAACTTCAACAAGGATATAGGCTATAGACATAGATTCAGGTGACAGTCGACTTTACAGATTTCTCCCTCTCCTCCTCCAGGAAAAATGGATCTGTATTTTCTGCTCCTTCAGTGACTATACGAAGCTGACAATATATTTTGATTTGTTTAAGAACATGCATCAACAGAGATGATGGAGTCACACACCCTACAGAATTTACAATGCAAACTAATGTGCATGCATCACACAAGATACGAAATGCAGCAAAACAATTGTTGAATGATGAAAATGTAATTGATGTTTCAACTTTAATTAATTCAAAGCTTTATATGATGTCATTCATCCTTTCCCTGATAAATAAAGATCAAAGAGCACAAATTTTCTTTCTCTGTTTTCTTTTTTTCTTAGGGAAAAAAAAACTTTCCTGATATACTGTTCATTATTTATGTGTTAGAATGTGCATAGATAAATCAGCCTGCACTCAGCAAAAAAAACAGTGTAAGAAAGAAGAAAATGGAGAGGTTTTTTTTTAAAAAATTGTTTATTTTAAACTTGGAATATTTTAGTTCCATACATATGTCTATACATCTGTGTAAAACTCCTGGATGAAACACAGTCCACCCACAATTCAGGTTCTGCTTCAGTGCAACTTTGTAAGTCTGGATTCATTAGGATGGGACAGAAGATGTGGCCTACTTAATATTTCTGCCAGAGGTCATTCCATGCACAAACAAAAAAGAGATGGGCAACCAAAGACCTCTTGAAGGAAATCCACCGTATGTAATACAATGTCCTTGATACACTGGCTGCACTGTCATCTCTAGAGAGCTGAACACTTTACTGGTATGAACTGTGCTTGCCTGCACTGGGAGATTGCCTCCCTGCTCTTCTGAGATCCAGCCTGCTCAGTGATCCTTAGAGGACAAACCCACATGTCCCATGACTGCTCCATCCTGCTCTCTATGGTCTACCTCAAGTAAAGCCACCTTCTAGTCCTCCTCCTGTGGATGGGAACAGTCACAGGCATAAATCCCAGAAACATGAGGCCCAAGCAAATGCAGTCAAACTAGAACACATTTTTAACCTAGGAAGTATGCTAAACATCAGGTGGAAAGACAAAGCTCTGGACCAGAAAGCACCCCACACTTTTTTGGTTTACTATTCAGCTTAATGAAAGATACTGAACCTCCTAAAAGGTCTTTCATAAGTTGCTTTTGTTGGCAACAATCATTCATGATTGTTCAAAATAATCATCCATGCCAGGAAAGGTTGTGTAGTCTCTCCCTTGTTGGAGATATTCAGAAGCCACCTGGACTGTCAATTGGCTGTAGGTGGCACTGCTTGATCAGAGGAGGTTGGACCAGGTCATCTTGAGAGGTCATTTCCAATGTCAGCCATTCTGTGCTTCTGTGATACCCCCCTGGATGGACATGTCCATTGTACTAGTGGATTAGTTTATTACATTGAAAGAGCCAAACTCCTTAGTATAGTCTTTGATAGTTCCCTGTACATAAAGTCTAAATGCCTTCAGGTAGTGCAGGAAAACCTTGGGAGGGAAATAAAAAATTTACTTCCTATGAAAAAAACCTCTATAAAAATGAAATGTTTAGTAAAAGGCAATAGCACGTTATTTACTCCTTACATTCTGAAATATCACAAATTCTTAAAAAAATTAGACATAAATCTGAAAACAAAGCACAGCAAAACAGATACCACTGCAAAATTAAGGCTCCACAAGCAAATACCCAAAAGTCCTAAAATGCAAACATAAGTCTAAGCATGTCACTTTACAACCACCCTCAGTGAATGCCTCTTATGCATAATGCATTTTCACTCAACACATAATTAGCTGTTGGAACTCACTGCACCAAATTAACATTGAATTAAAACCTTGGCATAATTCCAAAAGATATCAGGCATTCCTATGTAAGTATTGACATGGTCTATTCAGCAGCAATACCCCACTAACCCATCCTGGGAGGCAGGAAAATATTATTCTTCCAGCTTATGAAAATCCAAACATAGAGCAAGCTAAAAGGGCTTGCCCAAAGTCAAACAGGAAACCTCTAGATGAGTGAGGAGTTTTCAAAACTTATAAAGGGCAACAAATAAACCCAAAGCTTTTTGTCACCATGCATGAGCAACCTTCTTTTGACTGCATCCTTTGACACCACTGCCACTGAAGGTGTAGGGACACTCATTACGTGAACCTACCGAGCACTGATTGCCATGTGGGAAATGCTAAGGAGAGTTTGCAACTGGGCTTTGTGATCTCATGGACATTCCATCTGTTCTTCTCAGAACCACCTCACAGTTTCCATCACCCTAAAGAAGGGCACTTTCATGAAATCCTACTTTGCCCTTGACTGCCCCATTAAATGGGCCACCTCTGACTCCAGCCTCTCCTTCAGGTCTGCACTGCACCCATCTCCTTCCTGTGTACAGACTCAGGGACCACATGGAAGGGGCTTTCCTCAAAGGACAGCATCACATTACTACTCGGCACAAGTGCTGAAATGGCACAGTCAAATGGCTTGTGAAGACCTCAACCTTTTCTCTTAAAAAAAAATGCTTTTGCTGATCAATATAAATTAAATTAAGGATGAACCAAAGCAGTTCTGCTGTTCTGCTGACTGTAAAGAAGAAAGATGCTGTGGGGCAGCCCAATAACGTCTGCATCAACAAACAACGGGCATGTGCCCAGAAAGACACCTGTGCCATCATCTTGGAGTTGTTTGAAGTTGAGCTTAAGGAGGTATAAGCAACTTTGTACTAAAATACTTTCTCTATTCCCGACATCAGAAAATGCTTATTTTTAAATGGAAAAATTTCAATTTCAAGCATTTGGAAATCAAAACCAACCTATGCATTCTGTTAAGCTTTATATGTAGCTGTTTCAGTGATTATTTTTATGCAAAGTTCTCCCTAGTCACTGAATGATCTATATACATTTCACAGAGATTATTAATGGAAGTTCTAATGACATTAGACAGTAGCTGACACTCAGGCTTGCACACTTCAGTTGTGAGGGCTATGGAATTTATATCACTTATGTCTCTTTTCAATTTTCCAGAATAAATGTCCAACATACCATTAGAAATAATACTGTTCTTTTTATAGAGATGGGGGGGGGGAAAAAAAACCACAACAAAAAACAATAAAACAACCCCCACAAGCAATACAGTCCAATTTACGACTGAAAATCAATAATTATTAAAACTGGTAACAGCATGAAAAATACAGGATGATTTGGGCATTCTTTGAGCAAACTCTAAAATAAAGGCAACTTATAATTAAAAAGAGTTATTAAGAAATGACCAACAAAGCAAGCAAATTTTACTTAAGCCAACCAGCAATTATTCTTTTTCTATTCTCTCTCCTCTAAGCTCAGGGTCTGACAAAAATAATTCTACAGAAAGAGGAGATAAGGGTGATTCTTCTTCTGTACAGCGAACTAAATCTAAATACTCCAAGCTGACAAATAATGTTGGATTTTTATTCTTGGATTATTACACATTATTCCAACAAGCTCACTCCCTCCCTACAGTCCTATTTCCTATCAGCACTCACCTGCAACACCCCTCAGACTGTTACTTGCAACTAAATTGCCTTTTCCTTTTCTGTGGTTTATACAGATCACCTAAATTTTCTTGATTTTTCTAATATTTTCATTCAGTGTTTCAAATTACTAAACTAAACCATCATATAAAAATATTTTTTCACTTACTGATGTTTTTTTCTTGCCTTTGTGTGCATAATTGTCATTCCTTTTTGCTGCATACCAGTCTTCTATCTTACATCATAACTGCACTATCTGACAGTGCAACAAAATAATAAAGACATTTTAATAAAAATATTAGTTCACTTTCACAGTATTGTTTTATTAAATCTAATTACAGAACACACAAAAAGAATGAGAGTCTATATCAGAAAGATTTCATGCAACAGAGTAAGGAAAACCAGCGAGAGAAATTAGTACAATTAGTATATATAATACCTCCTATTAGTTTTCCCTTACTGAGGCCGAACAGACCAAGCTGTATCAGCTCTGCCTGTATGGAATGTGCTTCACATTAATTTTAGATTACTTTTCCGTTCATTTTGTTTAATTTGGTTTTGGAGTGGCCAAATAAATGTGTGTGCATGGGTGAATACATTCATAAATACATACATACATACACGTAAATAAATAAATAAATATACATAAACATAAATTTAGACAGGAATGACAGACCACTCCAACATTAAAAATCAAATGGCAACTGAAAGTTGTCACTATACAAATCACTACATGCGCATATGTGGAAACAATATTCAAGTTTTCCTTTCAAAGTCTTCCACTTCAGTGCAAGGAACACTGGTAGTCTAGAAAAAGTCAGGTTGTAACCTCACTCATAGGAAGAGGCTGCATGGAGGTGTCCCACAAAATGGGATGAAAACTAAAAGTGAATCACTATTTAGTTTTATTTCCTAAGTCCTACCACTGAGGGAACAAATTATGTCAACATTTATTGTGCAATGACTTTTATTTGCATCTGGTTGCCCATCCCTTGCAGCACAGGTGGGAAGAGCATTCAATGACCTCCCTTCTGCACACTTGTCAGAGCTGAATGGAGCAGCAAGGTGGAGAAGCAACACAGAGAAACATGATACAGACTTTGCTATTCCCCCCATCTCACAGGAAATGCCCTACATTAAATGATACTTATCCAAGGCATAACTTTCCCCCCTGCCCTGTATTCCCATAAGCATATTCCTGCGGTTATTGTGTGAAGTAACTGTCAAGAAGCCACCACAGACATTCACAATCAGCAAGAACCTGAGAAAGATACTCAGGGATGATTTTACTCTTGTTTACTCACTTAGGATAGACGAGTAAGGACAAATGAGGCCAAAAGGAAAACAAAAACAAAGAAGCAACTTAGCTGGCCCAGAGTGAGACGGTTTCCATGTCACACTGGAATACAGCATTTGCATGGTTCAGAAGTTATTTTGTGTCACTACATTTGGTGTCTCTTTTCTACAGCTACAACTGAGAAAATATGCAACCAAACTAGAGAACACGCTATGTTCCCAGCAAGGTTTGGCACTGCACATAAGACAGCACTCTGGCATCAAGCCGACAGCAGACTATGTTTAACAACTAATGATATACATTACCATAGCCTTGACACTAAAAACACGTATCCAGTGCCAGTCATTCTGCTGCCATTTAAATTCATATACATCTTGGGATGGTTTCCATCCATACTGGTAGCCAAACTGTAATGAATAAGGAGGATGCACTTTGCAGATAAATACAAGCAAATGTGGGATGTACCTAAATGGATTTGACAGATTGTTGGAATAATTTAAAAATATAAGAGTATAACACAGCAATGCTGGCATTATCCATGAGAATAAGAATTCATGAATACTGTTGCTAGACCAGAATAAGGGGAATAAGTATCATACATGTTCAAGTCCCTCCATTTACACAGCAGTAAAATAACCAAGTCCTCATGATTCACATTCAGTTCATATCTTTTCATTTGTAAACCCCTAAGCTCACTATGCAAAAACAATGATTCTGAGCATGAAACACAGGGCAAAGAAACAGCTGTTTTTGTCTCACATGGAAAACCAGCGCATAACGAGGAGGAGAGATGGCAAAAGACATTGTAGGCCATATCCCAAATTGTGAAAGAGCAATGCAATTCATGCTGGGGCTGTCCCTAAGGACTCCAGGAATTGAATCTCATTAAGCAGCACTAAGCATCTTTCCTAATATCCACTACTAGTTATCCACTTGTTACAGGAACAGTTCTGTAAAGCCTGGAAAAAACAGAACTAGCTAATGAACAAAAACTAGAAAGCCTTTTTTGACATTTATGTGTTTATTACTTTGCTTACTTGCAAGTATGATACATTTAAAGGCCTGCTAGTTTGCACAAGCTACTTTATTTACACAGCTCAGTAACAAAAGGGTACTAGAACAAAAGACTGCAAATATTCTAAATAGAAATTAATTTGTGTTCAAAAACCACCAAAAATATCTTTAACAACCATCCCAACAATACCAATCAATTCTTAGAATATCCTACTGATTTTTTCTTGTGCATTTTTCTTGTACCTTTTCCCTCTGTAACAACTTATGTTAATCTTCTAGCACTACTAAAATAGAAACAGTGACCATGATTTTTTTACCAGCTTTTTATTGACAAAAGTACCATACAGTATGCCATTTTAAGAACAAAAATGTAAAATCTTGGAAAAAAAACTACCAAGAAAGGTACAAAACAAACACCCTGCCTACTTTTAATATGGCCCAATATCTTTACAGACAGAAATAACACTATGATATTCATACAACAGGAACAAAATTGTATGCTAAGTTAAAACTGGGAATAATAGCATGAAAATTGCCTGCAGAAATTATAATTAAGAAAGGTAAACATCTATAACAAAACTGTATTAAGCTACATCAAAGTCACACAGTTAAAAAAAATCCAAGTAATATGACAGAATTGATGCCAAGAAGGCAAATTTATCATTCTTACAGAAAAACTGAAACATACAAGAACTAGGATTAAGCATGGGATCTGTTAAGATATTTAATACTGTGGAGATGTGGAGGTATTAAACAAGGAGATATTAAATACACTGAAAGGAATATTAAGTGATTCCAGAAGATGACTGTGGTACTGAGCTGGTTCTAGTTAAATAGCACGTAAACAGGAGAGGCTTTAGTTAGTATATTTAGTATTGCATTTTAAAGCGGTTATTTACAGAACTCTGGTTTAGGGATAACCAAAGTGATAGACCTTGTGCAGGTATGTGGTTATCAACAGGGTTCTTCAGCTCTTTCTGGAAATCAAATTGCTTTAATGCTGTTGCATGTGGGACACCCAAAAAATCATAAACACTCCAAAGCACAAGTCTTTGTTGAAAATACTGATTACCTGGACATAGGAACAGTTTGTGAATACTATGGGAACATCTCACTGATGAAAACTGACTACTACACCACCTAAGCAGGAAGTGACCTTTTAGGAGTTCATGGTGTCAATTATTCATTAATATAGACTAAAACAGTAATTACTATGGGAGCATTCACTGTAAACCACGAGCACAGAAGGAAAGACAATCAGAAATAATTTCACTTGCACATCTAATCCTGAATTTAAACAATTTATATTTACATTAATGACATGATGTATCTCTACTCTTATTGTACAAAATAATACCACCTCTCAGCTAGCATGGGCTTAAAGCATTTTGGAGTTTCCTCATGCACATTCATACACTTCCATCAGTATAGCAACAAAAAGTATATTTGAAATGGACAATAGAGTTCTATAGCTTGTATCAATCATAGCTCAATGAGGAATTTAAAAACTGATTAAAAATTCAGGCAAGGTTCTGTTCCTTCTGAAGGAAGCCTGAATTACCAAGCCATGAAGCAATGCATTAATTGAACTGAACAAGCCAGCAGGTGTACAGCTCACCTCTTTTCATAGGGAATGGACAGCTACTATTCACTGGGATGACCAAATTTACTATCTAGCATCCCAGCAAGAGGGAGAACTTTGCAGAAAGAACCCCAGTTCCTTCCTATGCTCTTTTATAAGCACATTTGAGAACTATTATAGTAATGAACACTTCTTCAACAGGCTCGGAGCATGAAAACACACAAAAAAATTAAGACGTATGGAAAGCTATTAACTCCAGAAATTAGGATAAAAAGTTAATTCTTGCTCCCTTTCCATTCTTTCACCATATATCCAAATCCAGTAAATCTATAACACTGCAAGGATCTTTAATATACAGGCATCACTAGCTTCCCTAATTCAGATGACCCAAATTCACCAGTGATTGTAGCAAAAAAACCCATAATTTCTCACACTCTAAAGACCAGGTTTTGAAAGGACTAACATCAGCACCCAAACAGCACCTAAAAACAAATGAGAAGTCAGCATTAAAGAGATTATTTCAATGGCATGAATGTCTATTTCTCAGAATTCCTGTAGATAAGTAAGTTTGATAAAAACAAAAGTAGCAGGACAGTTAAAACACTCAACTTGGTTTGCCTTAAATCTCATTTATTAGAGGGATAGATCTTACCTACTCAGAGATATGTCCTTACTATCACAGCAGGATATGAATAAAGGCCTTCTCTGTTATTTTTAGACATACTCCTCATAATATTAGTAGAATACTATATGTCTTACTGCTATTAGATGAGCTCCCACTGATTCTAAATTTCATTAGGCTCATAAACTCCTCCAGTTGGCAGAGAAATTACATTTTCTGGTTTCCAAAGCTGCATAATGAGTCGTGACCTATCCCTTTCTTTTGTCTTCTCACAATACCCTTCCTTTGGCTAATCTCACCCATATTTTTTATTTTCCCTCAGCTCTCATATGGATATTTACACACACACAGAGGTAATATTGCAGAACATTCAATTTTTTGTTTCAGAGCTCGGGACGCTTTATCTAAGCTTTCCTACAGCAATGAGCAAAAGCAGCAAAAGAAAAGGCAGTTTCGTATCATATGTCGCCTGTCTTTGATTAATCTGCAAGCCAACCATTTTAATGACTCCTCATAAATAATTCAATTTCTAATTATGCTGTAAGCCCCCTAACCTGGAGAAGGAGGAAAAAAGAAAAAGGTAGAAAGGTAGGGGAAAGGGAGGGGGAAAATGTGCATGTTGGATCAAACAATGCCTGCAGCAACTGAGCTGCTCTTACTGAGCTGTTCTGCCCATGCATGATGCACCTCCTTCCTAAACTTTGAAATGTTTCTGTAATAAACATGACTGGATTACATACAGAGCTGGTGTTTAAAACAGTAATTTTGGAATCCACTTCTTTTTCACCCACTTCCTCTGTTCCACAAGCTACACATGGGCTTGAGACATGCTCCTGCTCTGGGTGAATTGAGCATGCTGACCCCTCTTCTGTGTGTACATTGCCCTGACCACAGTTGAAGGGAGTAAACCAGCCACAGAAGAACCTCTGCTTCTGAAAATTGCTCCTTACTTCTCCTCTTTGAACTTCTTGATAATTGCTAGAGAATCCAGTATCGACTACTCTGTTTTCCCCTGCAACTTGTCATCTGAAGAGCTGAGATAGCAACTGCCCCTTTGTGCTCCTCCAGGGAACATTCATGTTCCCCTACATAGATAAGCCAGGACTTCGGCAGGAAACCATTAGCTGGCAGCACACCAATGACACCTGGCTTCTGCCTGCCTGCATAGAGATTCTGCAGTTCCCTTTGCATCCAAGTCTCACTTTTTTTTACTGCAGAAAACATTGCTACTAAAACTCTTTTTTGCTTTAATCAAAATGCATCTGGCATACAAAAAGCTGGTCAAGGTACAACTGACAGCACACAGACAGCTGAATGATCTCCTCCTACCTACAACTATTTTTTAATTGCAGGGAGGTCTCTCAATACACAGCAGAGCATCTGCTCATTAGCACTACACCACTATTTCTCCTACTGACACTTCCTACCCCTCCTCCTCTCCCATCTTTAGCAACTATTCCTAAAGCACTTGCAAATTGCAAACTCTCAGTGACCTCTGGGGTTGGATTTACATTGTGCATATTAATGAATTTCTTTCTAAACGTCCTTAAAAAAATAACAAGCAATCCAAACTCACTGTGGCTTTTGTCCAAAATCCCCAAGATGTATTTTGAATGGCAGCTATTTGGTTTGTCTTGATTCCTTCCTGAAATAGTGTTATAGATTGCTACCATACACAGAGCTCGTGGACTTCCACAATTCTAATTTTAGAATTCAGACTACAGAATTCAGCCCACACTATGACACAGGCCAAAGCTCATTGTGCCAAAGCTGCTGCAATAGTATTTTCTGGAAGATAATGATAAATTGCTATGATTTCATTAATCTTTAGTAATCAGAAGGTCATGGGAATAGCCTATATTTCAAAAGGCAGTGTATTTGGTTTAGAAAACACGGTTCATCTGAGAACACATATTTTGACTTCTCCCTTTTGTTTTACATCTAAACACTGAAGGAGTTAATAAAAGCCAGAAAAAATATACAGGTTGGTCATCTTCAGTCTTGATGAATCTTGTGATATAAATGGCTCATCACCATTGTAGTAACTGAAGCTGTAGCTAAGCTGCTGACAAGGAACATTTACAAATGCTTTGGTGCATGTCTCAACCTGTCCTGGGCTCAGATCTACATCCACCTTGCCATTTCATCACCTGCAGACTCTTAGGTGCCTGTGGAAAGGGAAAAGAAGACACAGGCTAAGACAGTCACATCATACAACTGTGCTCAGGCTAGGGCAGTGTGACTGAATGTTAAATACCTTGACCTTCATCAAATCCTTGCAAAGTATTTCCTCTTCAGAGATTACCTAATGCAGAATTAAAATGTCTAGATATGGCTTTTTCCAGGAATGTCCTTAAGAGTAGAAAATCAGCCTGAGATCAAGTCACTTTCAAATCACACCTCCCTGGGATTTCTATGCAAACACTACTTGACATTAGTGAGAAGGTGAGTGAGAAGCCAGGCAACACTCAGTGCTTTGGAGTTACATGTAAACCATACAGGTTGCCCCAGCATCTCATTTGTGAACACTTCTGAAAATAGGTAATATGACTTCATTTGTCTACACATCCAGGATAGTTATAATCTATCAGGCAGAAGATACTACGGATGAAGTATCTAACCTATTAGCATATCAGATGTCTAGTCTGAACTAGCTATCCACATTCCTTCTACAGAAATATCTGGAAATACCTACATCTCTTCAACTTCTGAAGAGGGAATGAGATGTGACTTATTTAGAGAAACAGCTCCTTACACAGTCCTGCAGGTAGTTAGACTGAAACCACACAAGAAACCTGCAGCAAATCAAAAGCTTCAACTAGCATTCCCCAAGTCTAAGACTAAAGCTCTAAATATCGGGCCATTGTTCCACTTGCATGCTCAGGTCCCCATCCAGCAAAATCTCATGTATAAATAAGTATGTGCTTCAGTTTTTGTACATTATTCCATTTTCACATTGAATTCATTAGGACTGTTCCTAAGCATAAAATTAGCATAAAGCACTCTTAGTTCTTTTCTAGTGAAAGGAAACAGAAAGGAAAAAGTTGAAAAATTATAAATATTTATTTTAAAATTCTTTAGACTATGTTAAAGCCATGCTTATAAATACCCTGTGTATCAGATGGTTTCTCCTGAGTGAGGTTCTTCACAGAGACACATACTAAATATTTCTAACCATTCAGTGGCTGCATTCTGGAAGAATTAGCTAAAATGAGAGCATTCCCACAAGCTCAATTAGTATTTTGTATGTTTTGTGCACTGGGAATACCATAACCAGTGAAGATATGTGATCCAGCATTTGCACAAATCTCATGTTGTCTTAAGACTTAGCAAAAACCCTCCCCTTACAAAAAGCACACCTTCTTAATTCTAAATTTCAAACAGAACTGAATACCACTAGAGACAGTTAATTTATCTAATATTGTTATTTCATTGCAGGGTATCTTCTATCCAAAACTGATTTTATTAGTAACAGAGTGATCTGTTCTGAACAGTGAGGGAACTAATATGTTCTGTATAAACTTCAAGTATTCAATAACCCAATTTCTCTTGATAAAAAAAAAAAAAAACACAAAACCAAAACAAAACCCACCCAACACAAAAAACAAACAACAACAACAAAAACAAACAAAAAAACTCAAACCACAAAACTCATCAAAAAATGCACTCTTGGAGGAGAATAGATGTTTTTTAATGTAATGTGCAGATTTGATTTGACACAATAATTTTTTTCAAGAAATGTCCATCATATAAACTCTCTGGTTTTTTGAGTTGGCTCAGTGAGTCAGTCCTGAAAGTTGACTACAAGCATCAATCCTTTTTTGCTGTGTAAGTAAACAAACTTTGCATTCTGGAAGAGCTTGCTGCAAAGCTCAGTGGCTAAATCTGAATATAAATATCAGGTGTCTGGAAGATTATTCTTCCTGAACAAGATCCTCTCATCTCATTACTTTAAGTATAAGAATGCCAAAGACCACTGTATAAATAATATAAAGAGAATATGGTGAACTTCATGTGTGTCCTCCTTTATGTACGTGAACTTTGACAGCAAACTTCAGATCCAGCATTTGAATTTTTGATTTTCCACATGGGTCTGGGTTACCCAGGGCTGAAATCTCACCATCTGTTCAGAAAATACCAGCTTTAAATGGCAAAAGCTTTAATTTTGTTAACTTTTCAGATGGTGAGGGAGAGTGCAGTACCCCTGTAGGCATGTATCTAAATCAAGTCCTCTCTCTTCCCCAAAAAATCTTCTTCACTTTTGGAGCTAAGGTGAAACCAAAACTATAAAGACAGATCTAGAGTTTGTTTACACAGACACGGCAAGGAAACTTGACTCCAGGGTACTTTTAAAATGGGTAAGTAATATTATGCTTAACATCTGTCCAGAAAGAATTATTAAAGTAGGCATGGTTAAGATGGCATTTTGATTTTTTATTATGATTTATTTTCTGAGTCTTTTAAGGCAATAAACTCTACAAAACATAAGCCTAGGAAAGTGTATATTTCTCCTACTAGTGAGAACACATGGTCTCCTGGTGATAACCTCTTTAATCTCATAGTGTTTACCCACCACAGAGTGATACTGAGAACCACAGCAAGCCCAGAAACCACCAGCCACACACTCACCTGACTACTGTGAAAGCCCCTTATCAAGGCTTCTTGGTTTCAAAAATGCAAAAGGGTAAAAATATTGCTTGGATCTTATCTCATGGTAATGCAAACATTTAAAAAGATGTCAATATTTACCTAGAATGTTTGCCTCAAAAGAAAAACTGAGCATTTTGCTAATAAACATTGAAAAATGGAAGAAGGATAAAATATGTCAAAATGAGAGAGAAAAAGCAGAACTAAGCAGAGGAATTTGAAACTGTTTTAATTAGTTTTAATGTAAAATATAAAATATATAAAATAAAAACATTAAAAAACCCACTAACAACTCTGGTTATTTGAGTTTCTTGGCTCTCCTGAATGATAGCAGCCACAGAAGCAGGCAACAACACAGCCACAATGAAACGATCAGGAAGTTCGGTTCCCATTCAGTACTTAATATTATACCTAAAGTGGAAAGACGATTATGAAGGCAACACTTAATAAGATGTGTACAAATTAATCAGATCAGTGTATAGGAAGGGAGCTCTGTACCAGAAGAGGAGTTCATTCTGAGCTACAAATCTCAGAGTGGAGGTTTGTACCCACAGCCAGTGTTCCTGCAGGACTCACACTTCAGAGGGATTTCACCTCTGCAAACACTGTTCCCAGATTCCTACCTGTGAGTTCTGAAAAGTTCCAGTGTAGGTTGTCAGAGTGGTCTGTGTTGACCCAGAAGTATCTAAGAAATATTAGGTGCATAACTCTGGTTTTAGGTGAACATACAAACTGAAGGAAAAGGCACAAAATTATGTATGTTCACTAAGAAGCTATTATACTTTAGTGTGAAGGAAATCATTCCTTACAACTTTTCATGTGAGTAAGTCAAAAAAATGTATTCAGAATTGTAAACATCTTCTAAAACAAGAAAATAAGTGAACAACTTCATCTGAAATGCACAGCCTCGTGCCCCATCTGGTGAATCCTATGATATCAGTCAGAGCCCTTTCTGACAAGTTCACCAGGCATTAGCGCTTAGAAGAAAAATAAGTTTCTTTTTCCTCCATTATCTAATTGATGTCTAAACAGCTCAGACTACAAAGAAGAAGGCTAGGGTAAGCCAAGTGCACAGCTGCCTGCCTTTGCCTGCTAGGACGGGCTTCACATTTTCTGCCAGTTCAGATTTCATACAGTGACCAGAAGCCTCATAAAACTGTCTCCTGCTTTTTGCTCTCACCCATCTTCCCAGGGCAGCGCAGTCACTTTCCTCACAACAACTCAGGAACGCTAATCCCCCAGCAAATGAATCCTTCTACTGCTGTCTCTGGCATCAAGAATGGCTTGACTGCTGTCTGCAGTGCTGTGCAGGGCACAGTCCTGACATACAAAGCATTGCCTTTGTTATCCACTGGAAGAGAATGCACTTGAGAGATCTGGCAGATCACATCCCTGAGTTCACCTGCAAGATTAAGGGTCTCAGTGTATTTTAGAAAAATAATGCAATTTTTACAGATTTCTCTAACAGTTATCATACTTCTCCTCTCCTCAATCTATTGCTTCAATACACAAACATTTCACAAGACCTTATTCTCGTGAACTCACATAATCCCTGTTAAGACTGCGAATGATAAATCTACACATTCTTGAGAAAATACAGAAGACATATAAAAAAGTGCCAAATTTGAAAACTATTTCACTGGAACTATTTCATGTAAAATATCTGTAATAATTACATTTTAATTAAATGTAACAACAAATTCAATTTCTTTATTTCTCATTCACTTTCATTCAGTTCTAGAAGCTTTAGCTTGAGACTCATGTTTATTCTTTCTGCATAATTCTGCAGCATAGCCTGCATCTGGGACGTATTCCACAGGATATCCTTGGCCTCTGGCTGTAAACTTCATTTCAAAAACATTATGGGAGACCCTAAATCTTCTGTTATGAGCTGGGCTAGGACCATGCCATCATAAAGTTCTGATTTAGACTCAAAACTGGTGAGTTTTGTCTTTCCAGGGTAATATCAGATGTACAATTTATTCTTACTTGCTGTTTGGAAGAGATGACAAATTCAACTCTGTAATCAAACAAAAAGGACTATTGGTCTGAATTTGCAAATTAGTTTTTGAGATGCTGTACTTTTCATCTTGAAAGCTGCATTTGTGCCTGCTGCAGCCTGGCTAACTCTCATATACCTTGGACAGAAAGGATTTTGGGTAAGGTGCAAAATAAAGGCTTCCGTTAACTTAATATTTAATGATCTTATTCATTAATCATTTTTTGTAAAGCTGAAGTAATAGCAGTTGTATTTTGCTATTAAGTTCCAAGCTACACATTCACAGGAACACCTTGGGAATGAGCACAAGGTATTCTCTCTACCTTTGCAATTCAAAACTGGGTTTGCATTCTTACATGGAACAAAATGCTTTATCAATAATTCAAATAACAAAGTCTGCTGGGTATTAACTTACAACTGGAAGAGTAAACAAGCACTGAAGCTTAGCAAAATTGATTGACACTACATTAACGAGAGGATCCCATTCTATTGTATCACTGTGGCTTTATTTTAAGTGTGAGATAACATTATCATCTGCAATGAGGTGCTAGAAATGTAGTGGTTCCAAGGAGCACAGTTCGCCTTCTGTGGAGAAGGCTGACAGATCACAACTCTGGACAATCACAGATCACACTGAAACAAGAATAAATCTGTTCCCATCCAACCCTTTATGAGAGGAACACAAAAAATCACAGAACCCATCTTAATGTGCTCTCCAGAATGAGCAGCCTTGCACAACAGCACAGTCCCTTTCTGCCTGAGGAGTGTGGCATAATGAATGACTCAACTTTGTGAAAGGAGTTAAAAAGCCATTACACAATACACAACACACATATCCCAGAAACAGTCAAAGATGAGAACTTTGTTAAGAACAAGGAAAAAAAGGAGGGGTGTGAACAAGAGAAGTACATAATTGAGGAATGCACAGAAGAGAGGTTTTGGAATCCAAAGTATAATAACTGAAATCAAAATTGGAGAATCCTTTGGATGCAGTGATAAAGAAATTAATACTACTGTAGTCTGTGTCTGCAGGGCCAGGATAGAAAGACAGGGTTCTTTTCTTGCAAAGGTTGTTATTTGACTTGGTGATATAACCAAAACCTATAAAGGAATGAACATGAATGAAGGTGGACAAATAATCCATATACAATTCTCTATGAATTCTCACATATTTATTGAAATTCAACCTAAGGCATGTCCCTTTGAGAGTTTTATTTACTTTAACATTCTTACAAAAGCAATTGTTAATGAGCAGTATTTTTACAGTGCTTTGTGCTAATAACAGCTTGTTCAACTGTGGAAATTAAGCCTATGCTGCCTTGAAAAATGTCTCCAGATCAATAAAAAAATCAGGGAAAAACCCTTGCGATTACAAACTCCTTGGGGGAAAAAAAAAATAAAATTGTCCTTTCCTTGCTCTTTTTATTAGCACTTGAAAGAAAATATTTAAGATTCTGCTTTCTGTCTCTCCTAACTTCTCTTCAAATCTTCTTTGGACTTTACTTCTCAATGGGAATTTTGAAGATTTCCTTCTTAAAAACAAAAAATGAGAGTGAAGAAGAGAAGCAAGGTTGTATTGTATTGCTGGGCAGGAAAGTGAGGGGCTGCCATGTTGAAAGCCAAGAATCAATGCTTGCCATCTAATTGTTGGCCGGTAACAAGCAGAGCACATGAGTGGTCAATAGTTAGGGCAATGTTGTTCAATATCTTCATTGACAGACTGAATGATGAGACAGAGAACATTCTCAGCAAATCCAAAGGTGACACCAAATTAAGGAGTGGTTGACATGCTGAAGGAAGGAGCTTCAACCTAAAGAAGCTTGATAATTGAATCAAAAGAAAAATCCCCTGGATCAACAAGAAGGTCAAAGGTCTGCAGCAAAAATGGGATAATCCTATGGAGCAGTACCACATGGGAACGTCCAGCTATGCAGGAAAGGACTTGGGGCAGAGGACACACCAAAAACACGCCAGCAATTGGCTCTCATTGCAAAGAAGGCAGACTGGCTGTCAGGTGCACCAGGAGCAATGTGGCCAGTAGATCTGAAATACTGTGTCCACCTACACACTTTCCATTTCAATAGGGATGTTGTTTCTAGTTAGAAAGGGTTCAAAAGAGGGCTACCAGGAGGGTCAAAGGCCCAGAGCACATGACCTAGAAGGAGACACTGAGGTTTATCAGTCCAGCAAAGGAGAGGCTAAGGAGGGATCTAGTAAAATCCTACAACCATTTGCCAAATTGGCAGACAATACAAGAGGGGCCAGTGAATACAAAATGCATCTTGGTAAGGTATACTTCAGAGGGAAGAAGCTCATTAAGACAGTAGTGCAGCCCTGAATCAAGTCACTCAAAGAAGCTATTGGATCACCATCCTTGGAGATTTCTGAGACATTGATGACCTGCTTGTAGTGCTGGCAACAATCCTACTTTGAGCAGGAGCCTGATTAGATGACTTCCAGAGGTCCCTTCCTACTAAAATTTCTGTGATTTGATAGTCGCTGCAACATAGATGTGCTGGCATATGGCGGAATCTATTTAATCTATGAACTATTCAGCCTCAGGAAAAGGAGCCAATGACGTCTGTATTTCAAGGCAGCCTTTAGAGAAATATGTAGCAATCTCACTCTTGAGCTGCTGGCTGGGAGTGGTACAGAGAAAAAAGTAGGACTGAAGGGGCAACAGTGCCATGGGAGTAACAATTCAGACTGTGTGAGTACAAAGGATCGAAATCTCTAGGACAAGAAATAGGGGAACAGAAGCCTAGAAAAAAAGGGAAAAGATAAGAAGATAAGCCAGACGGAAGGTTTGGAACTGCTGATAGAGGCAGATGGAGGGAAACCTCTGGAGGTTCCTTCTGATCATGAGGACTCGGGCTTGGATAAGCAGCATGAAAGAGAAAGGCAGGATTTTCTATGCTGGGGAATGGGAATATAATGAGGAGGCAGGTTAAGGGGGACAGAAAAAAATAAATAAGGACAAGCAGAGCAGGTAAAGTGACAATTAAATCTGGCAGTAATTAGGCAAAAGACATTCTACTTAAAGTAACACGTTCCCTACAGACCTCTAAGGAGAGCTGAAGATTCACAAGTTTCCCTAATCTACTGTGAGCAAGGATCTGTGTGAAGTAAAGTAGTTAACTTGGAGAGTGAAATTCATGAGTTATTTCCAGAGAACTGACTGGTTTAAGAGAGTGCCTGGCATAAAGATATATAAAGATATATGGCAAGACACAGATGGAAGCCGATGTGTAAAGACAAGATCTGTTTACTTACCTCAAATGCTACTGCAGTCATGATCAATAAATCAATAGCTTTCAAAAAAGTTCAAAACAAACAAACAAAAAAACTAGAGCACAACACATAGTTAATGTGTCAAAGCAGATATTGAGAAACAATTTTTACACTTTGTTAGTAATATAAATCGACAGACACTGATGCAGAATTAATGAAGAGCTACTGCTGACTGCTAAATTACTTCTTCCTAAACTCCTAATTGATCTGTCAGAATTTCTAAGTAAGTTAATCAAAGAGAAAGAATTTATTTTGACTATTAAAATCATGCCTGTAGGAAAGGCCACAGGACTTAATCTTACCCACTGAATGCTTTGCATAAGAGACAGCCCAATTTAACTCAGCAGTAGCGATTTCAGGGTGCATATTCTATCTAAATCTATGTATGGGACTGATTTTTTTTTTTTAAATTCTAAAAGAAGATTGACTTAATATGGCATAAGAGTGGTTCTGTGGTATGATCTTACTAAGTAAAAATCTTACAGTGTATACTTCAAAACAGAGTAAGGTTTGCAGAAATTCTACATTCCTTTTTTTCACTACGGAGTCTGAAGTCACATAGCCAGTCAACAAGCTTCTCAAACTGCTTTTGACAGACAAGATTTAAGTACTGTTAGAAATTCACCACAAAATGTCCCCAAAAGTGCCTCTGCTATTTTCAGGGGCACAGTGCCATGTGCTAATGCATTGTCAAGGTCTCTGTCAATATGGTGCTGGAGACCTCTTCCTCCTTCAATATTTTTTCATTCTTCTGCCATGATGAAATAAACCATACAAATTTGGCTTTTATTTTTCCTTTTGTTTGACTCCTTTAGCCTCAGAGGAATTCCAGCAACAGAGCATTGTGTCTGCAACTTTTCAATCATCTTTTCTATCTACCACCTGTGTCCTTGAGATGATGTGACAGTCTAAAGTCTACAGAAGCTATGCAAGAGGCAAGAGATGCAAAGGCCTGGATTAACAGCAGATGACATCTCATATGTCCAGTGACTTTCAATTTATTTTAATTCTTCAATTCTGAAAGGTTTTTTTTCCCACTGTTTGAAGCAGCATTTTGGTGCCTATTCCTCTTTTTCAACAAGAAACTTAAAATAGTACCAGATTTCCAATCTGAGATTTCTTCATTACCTCCAAATTAAGAAATCTTAAACTTTTTTCTGATTTAAGAGCTCATTTAATATTAATATTTCAGCCCCAAACAACAAAAACTGCATACAATCATATCTTTACACAAATGTTTTGAAAATCTGAGGCATACATCTTGCAAAACAGCTGCTGTTCAGAGATGCAGCATGCATCCAAATGAGTCCCAGGACCATGTTATTTTGGCTCCAACCAAAAAGCAGATCTGCAGAAACAGTTCCTAATGCTGGAAGATCAGTTATGAATTCAACCAAAAATATTCTAAGATAATTAGATTCAAGGCTTGAGTTGAGCTAGCATTAGGTATGGATCTGAAATGGCATTGTTTCTTTTTTGAATACAAATGTTTAATTGCCAATTCAAGCCAATTAGCACTGTCTGACTCTAAATGCTGCCTCTTCTCCCCCTTCCTCTCCTTTCATCATACACACTTCTGTTATTTCAGGTTGACCTAGCATCTTGTCAGTTGCTAAACAATTCAACAGAAGATTAGGGCAGAGATTGTTCTTACTGCCCAGTCTTCTTCTCCTGACATGCACTCCTGTATAGTTGTCCATAATGAATATTTTTATCACACTTCCTTCAAAATAAGCATAAGCTAGATAGATAACATTACAAAATAAGCAAGACAAGCAAAGGCTTCTGTAGCACAAACACAGATACGTAGCACAAAGGTCTTTGCATCTGTTATTATTTTTAGATTCCTCTTTCTCGTGACTTCCCACATCTGACACAAAAGAACCAAAAGCAGTGGCAGCAGCAATACATTATTATCTCTTACTGGGTTTGCTCAAACGCAGGTTGGCAAGACAGGAGACTTTTATTATCTCGTGTACAGACTGTAAATAGAACATCTGTCTTCTGCACACAAAACCCATCAGTGCTCCCTGCCTGAAGAGCGAGTCTGTGAAAATTGACAACTTGTCGAACTAATAAGATTGCTTCTGATTTTGCTACCATCTGATGTATTCTCACAAAGGGAACTTCTCGTCTGTCTCTCCAGAAGTGAAAAGTCTTTCACCGGCATTCATAGAGAAATGTGCAACCAACTCATCTTGGCAGTGATTCTTTTGATTTAATTTCTCAGATTTTTTTTTTTCTTGTCCCTCCTGCATTGTAACAGATTCTTTGAAAAACAAAAAAAAGCTCGTTGTTGGCTCTCTATTTGTGTACTCGCAATTTCTGTACTGATTCATTCCTCTTTCATATTATATTCATGTATGCTCTCTGAAAGCAAACAGAGCTGGTAAATGATTGATACATACTAATCTGTAGAAAAATGCTCAATCCTAAAGAGAATTTTACAGAATGAAAGCTATGCACTTGCAGCTTGCAGTGTCTGCAACAACAGGTTATCAACACTACTCTATATCCTCTACTCACAAATTTTAAGAAGTACTGAAAACATGAAGTTTCCTCCTAAAATCAAAACCGGAGTATTTGCAGCTTTTTTCATTTGAGGATCCAGTTCCTGATGAGATAATAATATATACAGAAAGACCTTCATGCAACTTTGAAAGTAGTAGGTCCTCTGTACATGGACTCTAATATCCCCTGCAATCTATCAGTCAAGTCTAGAAAGCCACATTAATTTCATTCAAACTTATCCTGATATTCATCAGCTGAAGATTTGGCTCAGTAACCATATCTCTGCAGTGTGATTATGCTAACAACAACTAATCAAGCTTTAACAAAGCAATATACTCAGACACGAGCACTACACACTGTTCTAACCACCAAGCAGACATCTCTCAATGGCAATGCCAATTAAGCAGCAATGTAAACCTTACTATGTTAATTAAACATGAGAATTTATAAAGGACCTCCAGCAAGAGACTTGTATCTCTCAGAACAGCTTTCTGAAAGAGTAGTGAAGAAGGTAATACTTTTGGATACTTCCCAGAATGTCTTCAAGTGAACAACTCCCCTTTTCATCAGAGTTATTTGGAATGCAAAGATCCCTCCCAAAAGGAGGAGCTGGTACAGGCTGCCTGTTGTTCAGCATTTCCTTTTCAACCCTGCTGCTCTCTGGAAGGGCTCACACAGCCAGTCACATAAGGTAAAACTACAGATCCCCCATGAGGTTCTTAACCAGATCCATCATTCCCTACACGGAGCTGTATCATTATCCCAGGAAGGGGCCTTTGTGTAGAGAATCCCATGGCCTGTATATTTTTTGTGTTCTCTCCAATGAGACAAGTACCATCTAGCAGGGTTTAACTCTGCCATTTTCAATGAGAACCTGTAATTATTTTCCAAAGGCGACACTTCAGCCTGTTTAACTGATGAAAAGGACAAAAACTCTCAATGGCACAAAGTGACAACTCACAGGCAGCAAGGGGAATATCTCGTCAGCACTGATTCACATAAAGACACAGCATTTAATGATGTTTGCACCGACTGCAGTTTAATGCCCTTCTGAGACTCAAGCTCCGTACAAGTATTTCACTTATTTAATCAGTTCTACTCTATTCACTTTTTTAGCATACAACTAAATGTCTGAGGCAAGTATGATTATTTTCTCAGAATGCTGTAAGACCCTTTACTGCTCCAGACCCCCTGGACTGCCCTTCAATCAGCAACGGGAACCAGAGATGAGAGGTGAAGTCTACAGAGGGAAATTAATATTTATCAGGATCATCCTTATTAAGAGAAACCGCAATACAAATTCCAGGAGTATACAACAGCACATTCTCTCTCTTATGATGAGAAATAAATTGCATCAGGTTTATGGGTCCTTCACTTTGAGAATAAAAATAATGGTTTACAGACTGAAAAAGATCTGCTTCCTGCAGCAGAAGATGTTTTGAACCCTACAGCCACACCATGGTACACTATGATGCTATTATTTAGGGTAGAATAAGACAAGATAAAGGAAGCATGGCCAGCAGGTCAAGGAAGGTGATTCTCCCTCTCTGCTCCACTCTGGTGAGAATCCACCTGAAGTGCCGTGTACAGATGCGGAGCCCACAACACAAGGACAAGGACCAGTTGGAGTGGGTCCAAAACAGGGTCACAAAAATGATCAGACTGCTGGAGCACCTTTCCTATGAGAAAGGCTGAGAGAGTTGTGGTTGTTCAGCCTGGAGAAGAGGAGACTGGGCACACCATATTGTGATTTTCAGTACTTAAAGGTGGAAAAACACTAATTAAAAGGGGGGGGGAGGGGAGGGGGAGGGAAGTTTTTAGCAGGGCCTGTTGCAGTAACGTGGTGGTTTAAACCTAAAAGGGACTAGATTTGAGACATAATTTTTTTACAGTGAGGGCAGTAAAACAGTTGCCCAGAAAGGTAGTGGATGCCCCAGCCCTAGATCAATCAAGGTCAGTCAGGATGGGGCTCTGAGCAACCTGATCTAGTTGAAGACGTCCCTGCCCACTGCAGAAGGGTTGAACTGCATGACCTTTAACGGTTCCTTCCAACACCAGATATTTTATGATTCTGTGCTTCTATGATAAAATGGGGGTTGCCCTAAAACTATTCCTTCAGTAGGGAATTCAATTTTTCAACACTGAAATTTCCTCAGATGGCACCTACTAAGGCTGCAAATGAGGATCAAAGCAATATAGTGGGTTTAGAAAACCCAGCATGAGTACTTGCTCAACACAGCACAGCTTAAACAAATCAGTCAAATTTTTGTAAGTATATGTTGGCCAGGACCCTGACTCTGACACCTGCGGCACCAGATCTCATATTTCACCCTTGAAAAAGTAGGCATAATAATAACCAGCATCAACTGCATTAAAATCCAGTACCCAACAGACAAGCCAAGTTCCCCCAGTCCTAAAGAAATCAATATGACTTTCAGTGTCTGATAATCATCCCTATCCTCATGAGGAGTTGTAGTATGGAAATACACTTAGACTTACTTGCTGGCTCTTCTCTACTGTTCCTATAAACTCTCCTGTCTGTGGACAGAGAAAGGGAGCAGAAACTAGCATTAATTCCTAAACTTTTGGGCTGTCATAGTGCCCCATCAATACTTTCCCATCTTCCTGGTTTACAGTCTATTAGTAAAGCAGAGAGTGGATAAAGGGAGGAGACAAAAAGGGAAGGTGATATTCATCTGACCAGCAATGTACACCTGAGGAAGTCCTGACTTTCTCTTTCTCATCTACAGGAAAGTATCTAACCTGGACCAAATTAATCCTGTTCCAGAAAAAGCTATTTCTCTCTACTTTTTGCAGACTTTGTGTATGCAGCTAGTTCACATGCAGACAACTGTATCACAGAAACCAGAATTTCTTCGCAAGTGTGGTCAGTCATAACTTCCCTAGGAAACGAGGCTCTGCATTGTTGTATGTGCTGTAAATCCCAGACCTCAGCAAGAAGGGTTATTCAATTAACCATAAGGAAGACACTGAAGCACAAATCGCACTATGTGGGCATTAAATGGACATTCAAACAGGAGATATATATATATATATATANTGAGCTGGAGTAATTATGTTTCCCTACAATACATTTCTCCCTTGAGGGACCAATATGCCCACTGTTATGAAATATCAAATCACAGTAACATTTATCTGTAGGAACTGAAGTCTTACAGCATCAGTCCTCGCTTCAGAAATCAATAAGAGACTACGTTGTTTAATATTTTATTGCTTTTTCTAGTAGTGACTTTCTCAGCTTTGAATGAGTTACTAGCTTTTACTAAGTCACAAAATCCAGATAAGCCAAGACAGGATTTACAGCAATATTTTGGTCTCTGGTACCACAGCCTTCATATAAGCTGCAGTAGAGAGGAGTTTATCAAGGTCCTGCCTAGTAGATGACAAATAAGACTTCCAGTTCTTACCAATTCTTACCTCTTCAAAATACCTTTCCTCTTCAAAATATGTTCACTGAAAGAAAGATCTTGCTGGGTGTTTGACGTCTGTTGTTAAAGGGATCAAAAACTAATTAACGTACTAAAGGCTCACTCGCTGTTGAAGTTAATGAGATTTACTGTTCTTTCAACTAAGTACTACCATGCCACTTATTTTGCATGCCACTTATTTTGCATGACAGATTAAGGTTTTTGTCTGTATTCGGAATATCCTCAGTTAGATTTAATGTTTAGTCTTATCAATTTATGGTGAACTAAATAAAAAATCCATAACTTACAAGGTAGAAAACTGAGTTTCTACCTCAGTTTTTAACTGAGAAACACTAATACAGAGAATATCTACTTCATGCCAAGAGAAAAGATGTAATTCCCTGATCTGTCATCCATCTCCAACATGAAGACTACATCAGTCAAGTTAATCAGCATGTCACCTGCCCCTCTGTCTTTCTGGTGTGCAAAGCATAGTTTATTCAGGTGCCGGTTTGCCAATATCACATTTTAAACTGTTGGCTGACCTGCATTTTCTGATCTTCAGCCTTCAGAAATACATCGGTTGCTGATCTGCAGGTAAACCACACCAAGTCCTCTCCCTCAATACCACACAGGAATTACTTTACAGTCTGTTCTCAATCTCAAGCCCATTTCACTAGGATTTATGTACACAGCCCTGAGTCTACTTTCTTTCTAAGTTCAAGATCCCAAACATAATCATAAAATATTTAAAACTTTAATGAAAAGTTAATAAAGAATCATTTACTGATCAGGTATATAAAAACAAAACAGAAGGATCAAGTTAACTATGAACAAGGACAAAATAATCAATTTCTATGTGTCTTCTTTTCTTTCATACTTTTGGATTGATATCTTCTATTTCAAGTCTCATCTTGCTCTTCTTGCACACTGTTGTTTCTAACCAAATCCACCTCTGCTGTCTATCTCCTTTTGTAGTTTCTTCTTTGTTTTCAGTCCATGTTTCTGGCTTCTCTTCTGCACATTTACTCTCCCTTTCTGGTAGTTTGCAGACTCTCAAGACAAACTTCAAGTGTATTTAAATTGACATTGATATATATAAAAGCACTGTTGTGTAAGGGTCAGTCATTCTGCCATTCTGCCACGGGACTCTCTATTTACTAAGCTCCAATGTTACCAAAATAAATTTCTCATGTGACTTTTACTTTTGTAAAGCAAGAGCACAGGCTAAATTCCTCCACAGAACAAAAGGACCCAGCATGATACTTTTCTGCAGTTTCTTTAATTAGCATCTTACTCTTGTTTCAATTGTCTGAATGCACTTCATTCTTTTAATGATAATGCTGCTCCTTGACTTCCATGAACAGAAGGTAAACAAATTACCTGAAGGTCTCTGGTGTTGTTGTAAAGGTCTGATTTTTTCCCAGTACCCAGATCTTTGCTTCAATTAAACAACATTCAAGGTTTTCACTTTTATGTAAGATTACGAAAAGCAAACATGAATTGCTGCAGTGGTAATAACTTTGATCCTTTTTTTTTAAATCAATTAGCAGTTTGTGGTATTAAAGGCTTTCAGAAACCACAAAAATAATTTACTGGAGTGAAAAGTATTGTTCTTCTTCAACAATACATAATTTTATAAGCTCATACTAGACACACACAAAAAAATATAACCCCTCTCTGCATATAGGGGAACATGCCATTTCTCCTCTCTATTCCCTAAAATAAAAAGAAACATCCAAATGACAATATTAACTTAATTTTCCCCTCATACCCACTGTGCAAAGTTATTTCGAGCAATCTGAAAAATACAAATGGTGTAGGACAGAAATACAGTCCTCAGGCTGGATAATATCCATTTGTGTGTTGTCAGAACCACCAGAGAAGAAAAAAAAACAACCTAAAAAACCCTCCGCATGAGAGGAGGAAAAAAAAAGAAAAACAGAGGGGAAAACAAAAGATGGGGAAATGGCTAGAAATAGTTGTTTTTCTCTGGTTTTGAACATGGAGATCACTCCTACTTCCCCTCCCTCCAAGCCAGAAGGATAGCGTGATGTCCCTTAGGCTAATTTGGGGCAGTCTGACCAACATACAGCACAGCACATGCAGCTCGCAGGGATGCACAGAGAGACAGCAGTCACAGCCTGGCTAACAGAGAAGGGCAAAAAACATCAAAATGTCAACTAATTTACAACTCATTTGCTACTTACTAAGCCTGTCCTTTACATACTGTTTTTCTTTTTTACTAAAATACCACCTTTATCTGAGGACACTCACAATAAGCATGGATATATTTTCAGCTTCCAGAACGTGGCCTTAAGAGCAAGTCCTCAGGGTCTGACGTGCAAATCAATTAGTGTATGGCTGTGCAGCCTTCTCAGATTCCCTTCGTCACTGCCATAGCTAGGTCATTCATGGTACATTTAAAGAGCCTAATCTGCTATTAGCTAAGTTTCTATAATGCAGGCAGATCAAGACAAAATTTTCTTTGTTCTTTTTCCTTTTTTCTTAAATATGAAGCAGGTATCATCCATTCCAATTCAAATAGCTGAATCCTTGCTGAACACTCCTTACTTGTGTTTCTGTGTGCATTTGTTGCTTTTTCAGATGAAAACATCTGTTCAGTATGTTTCCCTGCACCATCCACAGGGTGAATTGTGGGCTTCAGAGAGGGCTTGAAAACCAGAACCCTCATCAGGAGCTAACCCTGCCTCTCAAATGATAACACATGCTACAGGTAGTACCAGTTGTTTACGATACATCCAATGGCTCCATGCACTTAACTAACATGGAATTGCAAATTGCTGCAAATCATTATCATTTTCAATGTGGGAATAAGCTCTCCATGGTTTGTGACCACAACTGCTTCCAGGGAAACAGCTTGGGTTGGGATTTCCAAGATTTGTGATTCTGAAGATCAACATCTGGTGATATATAACAAGTGTAAGAAGAGCCTGGACGCCATCCCCCAACTGAAAAGGAGGACATTATGGGTCTAATTGTATTCTGTGCTTTAAAAATCCCATTCTCTAAATTTGTGCATATGTAACTGTTCCATCCTGGTAAATGGTTTTTGGCCCTTCTTTTCAGCTTCTGCAGGTGAGCTCTCTTCCGTGAAGATCCCTGAAAACAATGTGCGGGATCTTTCCAAATAAAACCTGTATTACTTGATCTAGTGGAATTACCTGTCCGTGGCTGGGGGGTTGGAACTAGGTGATCTTTATGGTCCCTTCCCACCCAAATCATTCTATTACATGTTCTATGATTTTGCCAGCTTACAAAGAAGATGACCATATCTGAGCTATCTTTTTTAGTCTTCTAAATTCACCTCAAATGATTGATTTCATACAAATACATACACAAAAAAACCTCTTAGGAAGTTCCAAGATCTTGTCATTAAAGTGCCTCAAGCCAGACTCACACGTAAGAAGCACATTCAAGTTGAGCCAACAACAGATGAAAACCTGATCTGTTGTAATTGGCATCATCTTTATTGGTCAACAAGGAAGAACACAAGGGAATGCTTGCTTTGGTTCTGCCAGTGACAGAATTGATCTCTGATGGGCAGGACTTTACAGCTTTGATTCTCAATTGATGGGGAAAATATAATTCTGGAAAACCTGTTGAGCCAGGGAAGGCTACACAGATGTAAATGATGCCCAATACCTATCAGGATGCAAATAAAAATTAATACTGTGTTTTGCAGGTCAGACAGAAGCCTGCTTTTTCTGTCTATTTCAGTTATAAATGTTTGACAATTTGGAAAATCTGTCAAATACATAAAAGAATTTGTATTTATACTTGAACATATCAAAGCTTGCACTTTTCAAAGAGATAAAAGGGCTTGCAAGTGGTGCAAAAAGGTTGCAGTTCACAACTGGCATTAAAAAAAAAGTAATTCACAAGGAAATGAGCAAGAAGAAACTAAACTGTGAAGAAATATAAAAGGATCATATGTTTTTCTCTGCTGCAAAAAAAAAGGAAATAATACCAAAGGGACTGAAAAAGAATGAAATGAATCCTCCACTCCAGTGTGGCAGAACCTATTTTCCAGCAGGCACAGAGAAAGCCTACAGTCCTAGCTTAGACTAGACAACTTTCTATTATAAAGCTTAATGTAAGCAAAACAAATCATGCAACATGTCTGGGGTTTGGTTTTTGTTTTGCTTGTTTTGTTTTGTTTTCATTTTGATTTCAGCATTTAAGAGACAGTAAAAGCAGTGACATCAAAGATAGCTTATGGGCAATGCTATAAAAAGGAACCTGTTACTGGCATGTCCTGTATCAGGAATATACTTTCTTACATGGTACTCTAAAATGTATTGCAGAGGAATAGATATATCACACTTGGACTCCACAACATAGCAACAGTTCAGCAGGAGCACAAGTACTGACATCCATGGCATATCAGCATTCATTTTGAAAAACTAAAAAATTGAGAAGTACATGTAATCTTCCTCTCTGTGTCAGGTTATCTGAGTCCCCTATCTTCAATATGCTGTGGGCTGGTGTGAAATGCTTCCTCACAAAACTGCTCATGGTGCTGAGAAACAAGCTACAGTTTCTAAGCAATTGCCAAGCCCTTGCCAATGAAATTTATTTGTGATCACAAAAGTTTTCCAATGGCTTTTACCGTAGTGCTCCATTTTTATCGTGGCCATTAAAACAAGATAAAATAAATAGCTTGGGAAAATATCAGGCCCTAGACTTTTATGAAGATGTTATAATGGATATTATTGCAGAACAAAATTTTTAACTTCAATACTTTTTAAACTTTATACTTCTGTGTATGTTCTTTTTACCAGCATTTTCCCTTGCATTGAGTGACTTACAAAGTTAGCTAGATTACTATAATTTTTTTTAATTCACAACATAGGAAACTTTCACAGAGGGAGACATCCCTCTAGTATATGTTGATATAAACAGTGCTCCATGCAAACACCCTGCTTACAGGAACCAAATGAAAACTTGCTTCCATCAACATTTAGAACCTTCTCCACTGGCCTGCCTGATCCTTACTGAAGCATACCAAAAAGATACCAGAAAACTTTCCTGAGATTAGATACAATTGGAAAAGACAGAAGTTTACTCGGACATGGTAAAAGAGTTTCTAATTATGCAGTTATTTACCATCATTAATTTAATTCTATATATGGAATGCTGTAGTTTTCAAGCTGACCAATAGTTGTCAGTAGAGAAAAAAATAGCAGTTAAAGGACTGTGTGAACATGCTGAGTATCAGATAGTGTAGAAACAAATGTAAAACAAGTCTTTTCTAGGTATTGAGGCCACTGAAAATACATCCTGTTGAAAGCAATGGTAGCATACGAGTAGGAACAATGTCCAAGTCATTGCACAAGAGTAACTTGACACACAGAGATCTCAAAGGAACTGCAGGAAGAAAAGCTCCCCTGCTGAACTCAACATAGCTCACAGCTAAATAATAAATCAGAGCATGTAGTCAAGGATCCTGCAAAAGCACATCTTGCTCCCACTTCTCTGCCACTTCGTGTCCTTCCTGCAAATTCTAATCCATGGTTAGCAGTTGATGCAGATGTTATTGCAGCTGAGACCACGTCTTAACAGAAGTATTCCATTTAAACAGCATAACCAAGAATTTTACTAGTAACTCATGAGACTATGCAGAGTATTACTAAATACTGAAACAAAAAAACGCTAACAAAAAACAAAAAACCCCCAACAAACAAAAAAACCTGAAAAAACAGAAAACAGAGAGGTTTTGCAGTCACTTAACCTAAATTTTATAAATGTAACTAAACAAGGTGAATATGCACAAAGCACTCCTAAGCAGGAAGTACTCAAATTATGGGCAGACATATATGGTTAGAAATATGGTGGCCTTTTAACACAGCATTTCAGTGAGGAAGGAGTGGAAGTTCCAGGTCTAGGATAAACCAGATGATGTACTGTTTCTTTACTCCACATGAACATAATCCTATTTTGTACTTCCATTATGCTTATTATTATATTCACTATTACAATATATTTACTTTTTTTTTTAATTCCAAGTCATATATAGGCTTTGATTCAAAGGAAAAAAAGTCAGTAATACTTTATATGCTAAATACCAAATCCCCATACTTTATTCTGAACAAAATCAGGAACATAGCCTACAGCCATAAGTTTTGCCTCCAACATAGCAATGAATATCTATGCAAATATGTGTCTTATGTGACTCTGTTGTAAATACAGAAAGCCCTTTTATGAAATATTAGAATAGTATTAGAATGGTTAAAAGCATGATATGCTTCATTAAAAGGTTAAACATGAAATCAAAAAGCTAAATAACCTTATAGTAGTACCTATGCTCTATTCTCCCAGCTGCAATTGCACACGGTTATAGTCATGCTACACCACACTTGTACTTTGTAACGTTAATTTTTGCTCATTTTCATCCTCTCTTGTCATCTCTTTACTATATTCTTAATAAATGGAAAGGCTGGCTGTAGCAACCGCTGGCTTTAGAAAATGAAAGCCTAAAAATAAGGTGTATATTGAAAATGACAAGTTGAGGTTGTAAGATACAGAGTATAGAGAAAATACACAGAAAAATCCGAAGGCATAGAAAATGATAACTGAGGGTAAAATTTCACCATCTGAATTTCTACATGGGTAGAAAAAACAGCAATATATTCTTAATGATTTTTTTATTTCAAATTACAACAACAAATTTGAAGTTATTGTGCTTTCATTACATGAACATATTTATACCTAATATTATGTTACAGTTAGATATGATGCCATCTTTTTACATGTAATTGAAGCCTATGAGATTAAATTCTGTTCCTAGAATTGCAAAATGCCATGAACTAGTCCTTTGACTTTCACTTCCCTCAATTGGTTATGAAAGTTGTATGCAGGCTTTGAGGGGGAAAAAAAAGAAGAAAAAAAAAAAAGGGATAGTTGAGGAGCCAGAAGGGACAGACAGCTCTGCTGACCCAGTGGGAAGTCTGGCATGTCATTAATATGTGGAAAAGAAGAGGGATTGGAAATGCTGAGGAAGTGCCTGGTGGGATCGTGTGGTTTACACACGTCAGTATATGCTATGTTGCTAAAGGCTGATTCTGTTTGAAATCGACCTGAAAATACTCACCCCTAGGATTTCAACTCAATCTGCTTTTATCACCTTGGGAACAGGTAAACATGCTCCTCTAGCATTTTCTGTTTGTTCACATTAATTTTTTTAAAGACCTGGTTAAACATAAATACATCCTGACAACTTCAGAATACAAGTAAATCTTGGGAAAAAAAAAAAAAAAAAAAAAAGGGGGGGGGGGGGGGAGGGGGGGGAAAAGGCTTCTTCATTTAGCTAAACTATAAAAACTCTCCTTCTTCACCTGTCAGATCTTCAGCTATTTTCCAAGTTGTTNGGGGGGGGGAAAAGGTGGCAGCACAAACGTCAAGGGGGATTGCTCACTGCCTGCTCAGCAATGAGTGTTACAGCTGCCTGCTCCTGCACCATCCGCCCAAACATATCCAGCAAAAACAAAATCACTGCTCCACGGTGCTCTGACTCAGACAAGGTACTTGGGGAATAGCCGCTGAATTTAGCAGCAGAGGCTGTCTGTTTAGTACTTTACACTGGACTGAGCATTAGTGAGTCACTGCTGCTGTAACACAAACCAACTTGGAGATGGCATAAAGAGCAAAGGAGAAGGAACGCAGCCATAGCCAGCGTGTAAGCAGCAATTGAAGCTGAAGGATTATGTAAGGTTTTTCTGTACAAGAGGGCAAGACCTAAAGCATCTTCATAACCTTTTCAGTTTTGGCAAGTGTTCCCTGCTAGTTTCTCAGAGGGCGAAAAAGCTCCCTTCATAACAAAGGTGCAACCTGCTGATATCTGTAACAAGTTGCACCATAGACCTATCTAAAGAAATATTCTTGAAACATAACCACTGATGAATTTCAGGTTTTTTTAACTAAATGTAAGGAAATACTTTTTTTTTCCTTAGAAATGTCAGAGCTGGATGTAATGAAGGTGTTAATGAAAGAATCTAGAAAGGACCACCATTGTCCCATCCTCACAGGACCCAGTGAACACTGTATTAACCACATCACCACTGTACAGACCATGGTAATCCAGGACAGGCACTCAGGTGCCTCCACTCTTCTTCACACTGCCTGCTCTAGTAAGCCCACCACCGCACAGAAACATTTTCCCTGTACTAATTCACCAGTACACAAATCAACAACTTCCTATCTGTGGTAGGGGGATAATTTCAGAATTCATGGAGGCAGGAGAGCGCATTATAGACACAGGCTTAGGGAAAAGTACAAACTCTGTTGCTCTTTTCTGTTCTCATATTTAAAGGGGGGGAAAAAAATCTAATTACTTCATCACTTAACACCACATGAAAAATAGCAATACATGAACAATTAGATTTTCCATAATTATACCTGTCATATTTACATAGAACAAAATTTATTGCCTAGGGGCAGTTTTAATTACAATCAAGTGGAGGGTGATTGAAGTTTTAATAAGAAGTAGTGAATTGAAAATAAATTAAATCCCTGAATACTTCTATAAAAAAACCCAACAGTATTTGTCTCAGGGTGTACTAAACCTAAAGACTGGCAGAACTTCTCTTGTTATTAAAAAGGAAAAGCTTGAAATGGGTTAATGATGTCACTCAACTAAACATAGACAAGGTGATAAAACCTCACACATTGTATTTTTTCAGCTTGTAAAGAATGAAATTAACAAGTAGCCTGAAAAAAAAACAAACCAAACCAAACCAAAGAAACAACCAAGCAAAACACCCAAAACCCCAGTAGAAATTCAAACTGCTTTTATATGGAAGACACAGACCACACCAAAAAAAAAANTCTCTTGCTCCTGCTCGGCAACACAAAAAAAAAAAAAAAAAAAAAAAAAGTTATTTTCTCATAGCTAAACTACATATCACAACACTTCATTTTTGTATTATATTCTGTAATTACCTCCAGCAGTGTTTTCTAAACAACTTCTGTTGGGGAGATCACTTCCAAATCAATCTTGATTTTTAAACAATTTTAAAAATCAATATTGAATAAAAATTAATTTCTTTGGCAGTCACAATTCAATGCAATCCATTGAAACATACTTGGGGATTCATTCCCCTCCCTTGAGAACTAAGTGCTCTATGCCTTCTCCTATTGGTGCTTTTGTTTGATGAAGATTATGTCCATCATTTTCAAAGAACAAACTGACTGGCTTTGTGTTTGCAAAATATTAGCAGAATTTTGTACATACACTGTGGAAGGTAGAAGGAAATAATTTATAAAGGGAAAAAATTAAATAGCAAGATATTATCAGAATTTTGTTAATACAGCATGGAAGATAGAAAGACATAATTTATAAAGGGAAAAAAAAATAATATTTTCTTAAAAAGGAGAAATTAGGAGACTAGAAGAAGTCTAAGAAGAATAAAACAAAATAAACAAACAAACAAACATGTTACTTAAGAAAAACCTAATTTACTCACTTTCCTGACATATCAAAGGTTCAGAGACTGATCAGAGGTTTTCCTAGATAATAACTGTATTCCTGACATTTGGGTGTTAGCAGACGTCCAAGAGCCATTCTTTGTGCTCCACATACCCATCTGCAGCGCTCACTGCAGAGGTGCTGTGCCTCACGCATCTTCTGACTCACTGCCATACTTTTTGAGATGTCTTGCAATGTACAGAAGATGGTGATGATGTCTGAATATGCACAAAGACCAACGGGAAAATATTTCACTCTCATCTAGCAGCATGGTATAAAAACTAAGACCCAAACCCTCACATTGGCTCAGCACTGGTAGGATGGAGGAACAACCCCAGGACAAACAGAATTTCAATTCAGTCTAGTTGTAATTAAGTAATCAAACCAGTCTTTTTTTGGGGGGAGACAAACATAGACTTTTTAGACTGAAGATAAATTTGATCTCAGATCCCTGATTTCTCAAACAGTCATTTGGGTTATGAAATCTTCTTCCAAACATATTTAAAGAAAAAGAAAAATTAATGAAAACAAAACACAACAAAACAAACAAAAAACCACCACCAAAAAAAAACCAAAAAACCAAAAACCACCAAATACCACATGCAACATCTCTGTTACCAGTCATAAGTAGATTTCAGTTTCTGATCCTGAGCAAATTAAGGTGTCACCTTGCAACATTGACCCTAATGCAGTGCTCCAGAGGATTTCAGTTTCATCTATGTAAGACATCTTGTGCTTAACACATATATATCTATACTTCAGCTGTGCTCCTCTTATGTCCAAATGCCAAAGGTGGAATTTGGACCTAGATGATTCCACGAGGACAGTCAGCTGTCTTAAAATCAAGCATACATTGGAGACTTTTCACTCTTTGGAACTCATGCAGCAAGTCTCATATCCCCCTTAGCAGTAGGAACAGGCAGGTAAACATGTTTATAGAGAGGCCACTGAGGACCACTTCCACCTCCATGTGAATTCATAAAACAAATCACAATATATAGTAAATCTGAGCCCTTTAGGAATCTAGTTAAAGAACATCAATTTGTATCTGTTAAGTAGCTGCATAAAAGGGAATGAAAAATGTTCCTGGACAGCCCTTGGACTTTGAAGAAACCATATCTTCATCTCACTGACACATCATAAAATGTGTCATCACCTTGTTTCTTGACGCTTCCCCATCAAAGGGCATCTTTTAATCCAACAAAATGCTTAACATAAAAACATGTGGAGTACCTCAGCCTCTACTGATTAATAGAGCTTTTTGCAGATGAACATTTGTTTAGAAGCAAATTTAAAGCTGGATTGCAGTGAGTTAGACTTTGAGAAAATAGCAAAAAACAGTTTATGCTTTCCTTCAGCATATTCTGCTTTCTGAGCTTTCCCACTGAGACTTCTGGTACCACGAAATTTCTGGGTTCCTGGGGAATTCTGCCTTTTGTACTAACAATTACATCAAAAGTCAGTGTTGCAAAGAAAGCTGACAAGAGCTCTCTTAAGGAAAGTTTTAACATGGAAATTCCACTACAAATTCTGAAAAGTATGATAAAGGTGGCAGGTCGACACCTTAAACTGGTAAGAAAGAAAAATCTATGAGAGAAAGATGCCAGGTGAACACATTCCCTGAAACTGCTTCATACTTTCATGAAGACAAAAATTCAGTATTTCTTAACTAGCTCTCAGCAAGCTGTTTCTAAGGATTCAAGCCCTGCTGATCTGATCCCTTTAAAGCTTACTTGGAAGAGCCCCAGATTTACCTGCATTCCTTCCCGAGGGTTCCAATTAAGTGCATGCTTGAAATACTGGCACAAAGTGTGCTACCAAAATGCTTGAGGAAAAACTCAAGTATTTCAGGAAACAATTTTTTACACTACTGAACATATACTATTATCCAGTCCTAACAGTGCAAAGACACTGCAGGTATAGAATAAGCATTATGACCATGCCGTGGATAGGTACCATAGAACTCAGAAAACAAAACCCTCTAGAGAAAGGGACAAAAAAAAGAATTAGGAAGCCTGTTTGAAAGAGCAGACTATTCAACTACTCATTGTTGAATGCTGATTTATTGAATTATATGACAAGCAATCAACCCAGATGTGGGGTTTTATCTTTTACTTGTGCAAAGGACAGATTCTGATGTCCAGTCTTCAATTCTTTTACATACTTCATCAGTCAACATTGGCATTTCTAAATTTAATCTTACTCTGGCTCCACAGTAGCAATTATTGCACTCAGTTCAATCTTACTGAAAATTTGACCAAGAAAAAGGTGGGGAAAAGCACCTGGAGAAACCAAATAGTTTCACTGGAACAAAGTACTGTAATTTCTCTCTATGGAAAAAATGGTATTTAACTACACCTATCTTCCAAAGTAAAAGAAAAAAAAAAAACCACCAAAAATAATTTAAAAATTTTGGATTTAGATTACTTTTATTCAGAAATTATTTTTTATTTTTTTAATTTAAAATAATTTATCTGACCAGTAGTGATTTACTGTTGATTTTTCTTGTTGAGAAGTGCTTGTCTGAAAACCTGCCACTACACATGAAGTTGCAGCATCTGAGCATTTTGTCATGATCTCCTGATCCTAGATCTGCCAAAGATTAACGCCTGAAGACAGAAGAGAAATGAGGGAAATCATATGCTGAAAGAAATTAATCTTGTCCTCTCCTCTCATCTTCTCTCTTACCAGTCATGTTCTACAAGAGGACTTAAGAGAATGATGCAGGCACACAAGACACAGTAGAAGAACTTCCTGCACTCCATTTCCAAAAATGTATATAAAATGATTAATGGGGTGGAAGGAGCTGATATTAAACAATTACAAATTTTCTGTAAGATAGCATGTAAGGAGAGACTAGAAAAGCTAGAACTCTTTCTGGTAGACAAGAAGGCTGACAGCAGATATGGCTGAGGTTATACACCAAATGCCAAAACTGTGATGTACCAAGTCTGGCAATACTGGTTACACTCGCTGAAACTAGTCAGAAGTCAATTTGGAAATGGTAGGAGAAATGCCTTTTTTTACCCATGAACAGCAAGATCCTGCAATCACTTACTACAGGATGCCATGGAGGCAGGTGAGAGGCTGGGCGAATTTAAGGGTAAGTTCACTAATAGATACTGAAGGGAACAGGCAGAGATGTCCTCCTGGAAATCCAAAAACTGTGAACACGGAGGGATTACATGCATAATGGATCATGGATACTGGCAAAGTTTATATGTGTTCTTTACTCAGCATCGCCGCATGCCAACACTGGGACAGAACACTGGCTACACAGGGTGCATCAACCCAGCAGAGCAATTCCTGTACTCTTATCCCATAGACTACCTCCTGGTTTCAGTTATCACTTCCACAAAAAAAACCCTGAGGTTTAATCATTTCGGGGAAAAAAACCTTTATGGACCTTGAAACTGGTGATAAATGTAACTTGCATCTTCAGCAAGCAGGAAACCATAATGGTTCTATTTTAACAAATAATTTTATTCATTCTGTCATAAAGAGACAACCACATTCAAGGCAGAACTGAGCCATGACAAATCCATAATTTCTTCCTTCCACACACCTACTAGCATGGAGGAAGGAAAAGAAGGAAGAAAAGATGGAAGGAAAAGGGAAGATGAACATGTGAAAAACAGAGGGCATTGTCAGATACTTATTTCTTTTGTTCCCTGTTAAAGTCTCTGCATTGTCCCAAAAGATGTATTTCCAACATTACATATAGATTATCACGGTGAACATTGCCAGGAGCACAGAGCAGTGAAATGGTAAGCCTGGAGATCCAGAAGTCCTTGACAATTTTATACGCAACAATTAGGATGGGTTCCATTTTAAATGATCTAGCTCTCACCTGCATTTGTGCTTTAATTCTGCCCTCTAAAATGCAGATTGAACAGAATTACAACTCAAATGTTTTGAGAACTTATTAAAACTCTCTAACTCAGGAATATAAGTATTTCAAACTGTATTTTGAAAACAGTGACTGAGCCTCACACACAGGTAAAATGAAAAGCTTCTGCAAGGTGAAGTGGGAACAATTCAACACGAGTTAGTGTGATGCTGTAGCAACACAATCTAATCTGAACTTTTAATACGGAGTATGTAGACAAAAAGAAACAAAGGGTTCAAAGAATTCCACTATGACAAATAGTAGAATTGTGCATACAGTCAGGTATCAATGCTCTTAAATCAAAGACTCTGAAAGACGAGAAGATAAAGAGTCCCAAATTTAACCCAATCCTGGGGGGAAAAAAAAGCCTCACAAAGGCACAACACAGCCTTAGAGTTGTGTGCAATACAGAACTATTACACCATAGTTTATGTATAAATTGTGTATGTAAGTTTGCTTCTCTGAAAACAACATTTACGCTTGGTTCTTCTCCATAACTTTTAAGAGAGTTTTCAGCAAATAAGTGGAATTTTCATTTCACAGAGGATTTTAAGTTTTAAATTCTGTTTTGTTGGGGTTGAAAAAGTAAATATAGTGACTGAAGGAAAAATTAGGGGTCTTGCAAGGGTTGGCTAGACAGCATTAAGGCATTGAATCCAACACCTGTAAACTAAACTATTGTGAAATATTATTATTTTTAAAATGTATGTTTTACCATATTCAACTAGCCACAGTGAAAAACAGTTTTACACCAAAAAAAAGAGCATAATTTTGATTCTTGGGCAAATGATCTGAATGGAAGTCATCAGACCGAGAAATAAGGAAGAAAACAGTTCTATTCGCCTACCAGGCAGAAGCACATACAAGGAAAACAAAAATAACTTCAGGAGAAGAAGCTGCCTGAGGGTAAGCCTCAGCTAAGAAGGGTAGCAAAGCCCTGGAGACAAAATCCGGGACAAATCCAAGAAAAGCAACAACAGAGGTTTGGGTTTCATTGTTTTGGGGTTTTTTTAATCTGATCTTCTGAAGCTGATAAAGTAACTTTTTAAACAAAAGAAAGCAAGCCTTATTTGGAGCAATATTTCACCTTTCACAGCTGCTTCATCAACCCCCCCAGCTTAGGGTGATACTGGTGTTAATGAAGCCATGCACATGCAGAACATCTTTCACAAATGAAATTTCAGTATCCATAAACCTGGACAAAGAAACCTTCTTGTAACAAAACCGTGAAGGAATCTCACAGGGAGCTAAAAAACCTACAACAAACCTTCTTCAAAATTAGCTGTGTCCATTTATTTGGTGAGAAAATTTGCTCAAATGGAAATATAAAGGGGTCTAAAAGGGAAAGAACTGCTATACTACAAGTGCTCCTTATTTTTCTCCACACAAAATGTGAATGCAACAAAACTGTGCTATCGGTGACAATCTATGGTGTAACAAGAAAGAAAAGCCAAATTGTGAAGCTGACCATCAAATAACATTTGCCCCAAGATCTCTGTAGCTTTCTTAGCCACAGTTAAAGCTCCAAGTGCAATGCACTGTGTTGGTAGGATAGAGATTCAGCAGGTGTCTCTCTAAGCTCGTGGACGCAGTGCCATTGCAGCACTATATCCAGTTCAGGGCCACAAAAACCAAAATGATGACTTATGGCTATCCATGAGGGTATGGGAAGTTGGAGGGATGACCTCCTCTTTATCTGTCAACAAGAACACAAGATCAGCAGAAGGCAAATCAAGTCAACCATGGAAAGAAAAGAATAGAAACAGGCAATATTTGTAAGAACTTTCTCTACAAGCCCTTGATTTATTTTCCCAGACTTTTATGATGCCTTGCAAGGCATGTGAGTGATGAGAATCTATCCTCTGAGGCATAATGTTGCATCTATACAACCTGGATTTTGGTTAATAAAATAAGACTCAAGGCAAGACAAGTAAAAACAAATTTAAACATCTGACATGTGGACAAGTTGACAAATGTTTGACTTCACAAGTGTTGTGTCTTGCTAGCTGTCATTCCAAAACACATTTGCTTCAGCAACTACAACTGACTTTCAAAACAAGCTACGTTTACATCTGGAGATTTAAACAAAGTTCATATAGGCTAACAGACTCAGCACTATAGTCTAAAAAAGCATACCTAAAACTTTTTATGCTACTGCGTGAATTTCCAGAGAGGGTAGTTCAAATGCAGTGAAGCATTAGCCTTACACTCACCTGCAAAGTTCCTGCCATATCTGAAGAAATTATTTCTGCTATTTAGACCAACTATAGCCATGGACTGAAATCTAAGTCTAATGCTGCAAAAAGGAGATGACAATGTCTATTCTTAATACTCACAGGAAGCATTCAGAAATAAAATTCGAGAATTTTCCACCTTGGTAAGTTACTCAGTATGTAGAGAATTGATGGAGATATAAAAACTAAAGATATAAATAGACCTAGAGTCCTAATGCTGTAAAATTCTGCCAAATATGTAACATGAAGGACTTAAAGAATTAAGACATATTGTCATGCAAAAACATATGACACACGCAACCTTACAGTCTTTATACAGATAAACATTTATTTTAGTTGTATTTTTCCTAAATGTAAGCATTTTTCTGGGAGGATAATTGCACAATTAAAGCAATTTGGTTTGTGATGCTAGTATACACTGTGTAATCTTTTCCTAAAGCCAAACAGCCACCTCCAGTATGAAATTAAAAGTTGAAATAAAAGAATAAAATATTTTGAAATATTAAAGAGAAGAAACAGGTACAGCCAAACAATTTCAAGAAGAAAATTAACATGTAATAAAAAATAAAATAAAACCTGTGTACATAACACAAAAACATGCATATAAAAAACTTTGTTCATTTGTTTGACAAGTAATTTAGTCTAGTTAATTTACTCCTTTCCATCTTATAGATTTCCTCTTCCTAGAAGTCAGACCTGAAATTATTCTGGCAAAAACCCCAGCATACACAGTTCATTGCCAGCCTCCTTATGATGTCCAGCTTCTCATTGAACAACTAAATACTAATGTGGGAAAGTGTTGCTTGCTGGGAGACTAACCACAGTTCAAGCTATTTTTCTTCTTTGAATTTTTCCAACTTGAGCCCTTTCCAACAAAATTGTCTAATGTTGCCTGTAACTGGCAGAGTCAAAAGTATAGAAACACCTGAAAAGAAAAAAATGGAAGTAAAGAGAAAGTAGCAGCAAATCTACCAAGACATGATTGATAGAGGGGTTTTTTGTTGTTTTTTTTGTTTTGGTTTGGTTTGTTTTTTTTTTCACTGAAATCAGTTTTCAAAACAGTTCTCAACAAGGTTTATATTCTTAACATTTTCTAGGAGAGGAAGGCAGAGACATTTTACCTTGACTAACCTCTGACACGACCACAACTCAGCAGTAAAATTGGGACCTCTCCCTTTCCCTGTGCATTTTATGGAATATGACACCCACACATAATAGCTAATAGGAAACATCAGAATCGTTCACCAGCTCAAGACCTGGTTCATCAGTGTCTTCTAATGATAAAATCACAGTGTTTACTGTATTATTGTTTACAAAATAATGGAGGAAGTCAGAAGCACAGACTGCCCTCAACTTTAAGAGAATCCAAATTACACCACTGGAGAATGCCCTTATTTTCAGGCAAGCACTCTAGCCCTCACAGCCTGAGTCAGAGTAAATGGATTTATCATTTGGAATTGAAAGGATACTGGAATATAGTTTGGATGCAATTTCAACACACCTGTTCAAGTGTGTCTACATCCAGGTGTGTACCCACATGAATTCACAGATATTTCTGGATCAGAAACTTGGCTCAAGGCCCCACGGAACGGTTGGCTCTAAACTTCAGATTAGCATGTAGAAGTGGTGGACTTAGCTACGAGATTTGACTACTTGGGCTTCTTAGAGTTCCTAGTGGAGCTCAGGAGAATAGTGGCTGAGTTGCAACAGAGCCTAAAAGCAAAACATGTTGCCCAGTGTAAGTTCTGCTAAATGAGTGCATAACTCAAGTTTATCTATAGAGTAATTTTAAAGAGTGGAACTATCTTGTTAGTATAGGCAATTTAAGAGTAGCAGATAAGAAAGTGTCCTAGAGTGTTTTTTAGGATGTTAGAACGGTTTAAGATACCAAAACAAAACTCAAGCTAAAGCTTTGGATACCTTTTAAAAACAACAGTAACAAGCACTCTTACGAAATTTATTTTAGTTTTATAGGTCTTTTGGGCTACAGAAAAATTACCTACCCTATTTAAAGTGCACATCATCTCAAAATACATTATAACACATGTTTATTTAAGCTTCCCAGTTGTGTTCTGAGACACTGAAGCCTTATTTCAGGTGGGCAGGAATACTGAGAGATCTGAACACACTTGCACAGCTGTGTTGAAATTGCATCTTAACTAGCAGATAAACATTCTGAGCTCCTCATTCCAAGACAGTTGTGCACCTTGGACATTTCCCAACAGCACGTAGAGAGAGAACCTGTCTCCTACTGCACAATCCGTGCCTCAGTTTCCATGGAAACTGTTTCCTCCATTTTCTGGAGAATTAAGGCATAAAGGCTAGAATAAAAATATTATATCTCTGATTGAGATGTCTGAAGAAATCTAGACAATAAGGTGCAAATCTGCAACTAATTTACCTACACACAGCCCAAGAAGCCAAGGGTACTGACTAGTGCCTTCTCTTAAGCAACCCTGATGTCAGAGTTAGTTAAAAACATACACAAATGAGCCCAAAGCAAAACAAGTAAGTATTAAGCAGGAATTTGGCAATGAAAATATGATTGTGTCTCACTCTCCAGTGAAATGTATTTTAGTGGAGCTTGAGTGCTTGCTTTACACAAACAATTATGCTGTTGCCTTAGAACATGGTCAGTAATGGAATAAAAGTGTATTAATAAATGCACTTTGAGTGTAAACCATAGCATTAACAGTAAGATTTCAAACTATTAAACAAACACATAGCCAAACATTAAATATTTGGGGAATGCAGAAAGGGATCTTAGCTAAGCAAGAAATAGAATGTTTTGATCCTTTTCCCCAAATTTTCTTCAGGGTGGGCTTGCAAAGACCATTAGTAGGTGTTGTCTAATCATCATTTTCTCTCTTTACTTTAATTTTCTGCTACCTAAAATATCCAAACTTGCTATCTTCAATTCAAATACATGAGCAAAATGAGAAGTTGTACAACTGCAGATTTTTCAGCTGTGGAAGATTCAGGATGCTCCCCAATGCCCAGTGAGTAATGGGCTGCTCAAATGGGCAGAGGGAGGCCAACAGCTGCACAGCTAAGGACTTCACACTGCACAGGAGTGAAGTTGCAGCTTAAATTTGGGTTGCAGCACTGGATCAAATATTACTTCTTATATGTTGAATATGTTATATGTACATGTTACATAAGTGAAGTCATACTTCATTCTTCTCATGGCATACAGCATAAGCAGAAAACAAAACTCCAGAACACTGCTCTGGCAAAGAGTTTTTAAAATATACCTTTCTAATTTTAAAGTATGACAACAAAAAGTAGGATATTTGCAAATGTTAGGATTACTACAGTATTTCACATGAGCAATAAAAAAATGTATTATTAGACCATCACATATACTGTTTTAAAAGGATTTATTTTTATATAGTTAATGGGAAAATATTTGTAGTCCTCAACCATATTTTATAAATATAGTACAATGTCAGGTACTCTATTTAGTATTTCTAATGATACTCGTTAAATAAAAAAACGATAACTTCCAAAGTTTCCATTTGAATGGAAAGATTATGATCTGTTAGCATGATCTAGATAGCTCCTGAAAGCTATTGCACTGACAAATAGGGTAAGAACTCCAAGACAGAGGATAACTCTAGCAAAAATGAACAATTCAGGTGCCAATCTGCCCAATAGGCTAGGCATACTATTTGTTGGTATCCTTGGAAAAGCTTTGTGAGTATTCCAGTAGTTACTGAAGGATACACTTTCAACGCAACTTCCACCCATCTGCGATTAGACACCTGGGAACAGAGGTTGCGATGGTAGCACAGCTAGTCTGTACATCACCTTTTAGCCAGAAACACAGAGACAGAATATTAACTTCTCCATAATGCCATGAAATAGTAGAGTCATAGAATATCTTGAGTTTGAGGGGACCGATAAGGATCATTGAGTCCGATCCCCTGCTCCTTGCATAACCACATGCATATGGGAGTTTCATAATACTGAAATAAAGGGTGTTCAGTACAGTTAGTCCAGGCAAATTTGCAGCAACAGTAAACTACAAAAGAAATGCTCACTATTTGAAGAAGCTCTATTGCAAGACTGTCTTTGACATCCTTGACTGTAAGGCTGTTACCTGTTTCCCTCACTACTCATACTATTGTCTTCTTCCACGGCACTTTGCTAGAAAATTTTCCATTTTCTTTTCATCCTAACTTTTTCTTCTGTGGCTCACATTCACTAGGAATAGTGATCTCTGAGTTCAAATCAGGGCTTTCCTCTTTCTCCTTCCTCAGCTAGGAATGTATTTCAGCCACTGTTTTTAAGCTTCTGTCAAACATAAATTCATACACACAAAAAAACAAAACCAGGCTTTTATCCCTTACGTGGGATAAGTTGTCTTTGTCTAGATTTTCATTATAATTTCTTCTCATATAAACCAGAGATGAAATCACACAGGTTTTTCATGTTTTTCAAGTCTTTTGTGTGCAACATTGAGAACTACTAAGTAATTTTACCTGGTAATTTTACTGTCATAACTAGAGTTTTCTAGCACAAAGTTGCATGAAATCACAAATAGTTTGGAATGCAAGAGGTATTTCTCATTTAAAGGTGCTCTCACAGCTCAAGGGGAGATGACTTATTATAAAAGTTATCACTAGTATTTGCCTTTTATAACCTTACCCAAAGACTGATTGTGCATCATGCCTAGAGGAAGCCATGGCGTCCCTGAGGTATAATAGTCTCTGAACAATGACACTGTTGATGTCATTCACTAGCACCTTCCTCGTGGCATCACTGGAGGATGTCTGATGCTCTTGCATCATACTCTTTTCAGGATTCAGGTTTTAATGAAAACTTTGAGTCATATTAACCCCAATGGTAAACTCTTCTGCACAGTCATTAGTAACAGTTTCAATCAACTTCACTCTTGATTTCAGAGAAAATGAGACCCATCAGATTTATGAAGACTGAAATTTCACATAAACAATTCAGCTTCACTACATAAAGTTCATAAAAGTCATCATAGTCCTTGAAAAAAGCAGAAAGAGAAATACATACAGAAAGTGAAGAAATTCTCTTAGTAGAAAGCAATAGTTCAGATGCAGGAGATAGTCAGTGTATGAAAAATAATGTGCAGGAAGGTTTAAAATCAGAAGTTATTGAAAGTTCTGATATACATCTAGGATAACTACAAATAGAAAAGTCAGTATAAATATCTGAGCCACTAGGAGCAACTGGACCAAAGGAACACACTCCACCTAATTTATTCTTCTTTTACAGCACAGAACTGAATCATATTACCCATTTCAAAAAGTTATGTGCTTGCCCAAAATGAGGTAGCACCCTTCCTCCGCATTCAGACAAAAGATGTCCTGGGATATTTTTTAGAATACTTACTTGTTTTCTTAAAATTTTAAGATCAAACTACCACAAACACAAATCCCTACATTAATCCTGAGTTTTGAAAAAATGTAAGATTTGTCTGTGATAACTTAAAAACATCAAACTTACAGGGGTTAATGGGAAAATGATGGAAAAACTGGTGTATTCATAAAAGTCTGCAAATGATTTACAATATTTTGCAATAACAATACCATGTCCACAGAACCCCACACACGCCCACTGAGGTAAAACGGGAAAACAAGTAAAAAATTGTATCTATTTTACACTTATTTGAATAAATTAGAGAAGCTCTAGCCCGAATAACACTGATGTACACTGCATGTTAGGGAAGCCGTGGGAACTGGAGGAGTGAACTCCTGTTAGGAACCCAAGGCAGGACAATGGGCACCTCCTGTGGTACCTATGCACGGATGACTGACTATGCAAAACATCATCGCCTATGAGAAGGTGAGTTCTCAGGATAGCAGCAGGAGTTTCACTCTCGCACTGATTCTTCAGCTGCTTGAAACTGTACTGATAAAAGGACTGTTTGGGTGGGACTCATCTCTGCCAGCTTTACACACTCACAATATAGACACTTACATTTGAGGCTTCTCTGACTGAGAACGAGAGAAGTAAGTACTTTTGGGCTATAGTTCATCACATTTTAAAGTCTTACTCGAAGTATGTCAGGTCAGTCCTGACTGAGAAGTGGCTGTTTTATTCCACTGAACAAAAAAGGAGCCTAGGACAACCAGCTGAGTAGATGTCTACAGTTAGGTGAATTAATGCCTCTTTCTTCTCTCTTTCACTTTAAATGACACATCCAAACTTATCTGCAAGCCTATGTGGATACGTAATTGCTCAAGGAAATCCAGTCTGCTGTTCCATCCTTAAAACTGATTTCTAATAGCTGTACTCTGTACCAAGCATGTTTATTATCCAGATCCCCCCATTCATGTTTGGTCAGTATCTTCCTAAAAGCACTCTAAGCTCTTATGTGACTGAGAGTGATGTGAGTAGGAATCACAGAAATAAATTACCCTGGTCTGGTGTCTTACAGGACAGAGAGAAAGGGACTGTTGGCAAAAGCAGTTTAAAGAAACAGTACTTCTTATTTGCAGCATAAGAATTATCAGGTTGCAATGCAGCACGGTGTTCACACGAACAGTTCAGGATTAACTGTGCTGATACAAAGTGTAATTGAAATACAGGTTAAACTAGCAAATCGAAAAATAAAGCCCTACTCCTGGTTTCCCCAAGACCATTACTGACTGCAGAGTATAGTGATCTTCAAGTCATAAGCATTTGTGTGCATCACTTAGAGGAATATTTTCCAATCTATTTATAACTTGATTTCTTATTTGGACATGGTTCCTATCTGTCCGTCAATATTATAAGCATCTGCCCTATGCCAACAAACTAATGAGTTCATTTCTACCATGAAGTCAGGAGCCATCTTTCTACATGTCATGTCTTATACACATCATGCTGACACTGCCTGTAAGAGGATAGTCAGTAAAAATAACAATAAAAGCATGTTTCAATAGTAAATAAAGATTTTTTAAAATACTAAATAGAAAAAAACTTAACCCATGAGTACTTACCACCAAGGCTTTAGACCTGTTACTTAGGAGTTTTTCAATGTCTCTGGCTGCAATTTCCACTAGTTGACGAGGGTTGTTTGCTTCTACAGTATACAAACTTCTGTTTCTCACATAAATCTGCAAGAAGAAAAATTGAAATAAATCAAAATGACACCAGACATTCAAAATAAGCCAAGCGACTTGACAGAAGAGGCATCAAGATGTCCTCCGTTCTTACTAGAGAGCTTCAGAAAGACTACTGCTGGGCAATTCCAAATGGGCCTTGTGAAAGAAATATTTCACCTTTTTGTCGGAGAGGTAGGACCTGCCACTAAAAATCATTTAATAAATCTTCAAAACTGACTGTTTTTACTGATAAACTATGCAACTGCTAAATGCTCAAGGAATCTGATTCCCACAGATTGCTAAGAAAGAAGTAAAATGGAGATCCTTTAAAATGACTGAATTGGAAATAAAATAGCTATTGCTGAATTTAATTCTTGCTTGAATGCTGAACAACAAATATACCAATTGGAAGAAATAATTTATGTTATGCTAATTCAATCACTTTAGTCCCTTATCTATTCATATGATAGTATTTATGAGAAAAGAGGAAGAGGAACAAATAAGATAACAGGAATAAAGGAAAAAGAAAAACAAAAAGGGGAAATGGGGAAAAAAAGAAAAGGAAAAAAAGATGGGGGTGAGAAGAAGAGCACAGAACTACAAATGTGTTTCTCCTCTATCATGAATAAAGGTTATCTCTGAGGAGCCATTAACTGTTTCCAAAGCAGAACATGTATATGAAGGAGATAATTTGATTTGTTAAACAAAGCCACTACAGTGAAATGCACATAACCACAAGCAGTAAAGAAGAAAAAGAAGCAAAAAATGTACTTGCCTATCTCCCTCCTTCTAAAACTGGATATAGAAAAAATACATTATTTTGGGTAGGGGAAAAAAAAAAAAAAAGGGTGGATACCTTATGGCTAGATGGGCAAATGGGGAAAACTAATTTATGCAACCAACAGATGGCCTGAGTTTACTCAAGTACTTTGCCTCTGTAACACTGCCTGGTGGGGGCTGTGCTGTCTCCCGGGGAGTAATTCCAGGCTCAGGCAGGAACGGGTCCAGCACTAATGCACTGGCTGCCATCCAGCACAAGAGATGAAAAACTGCTGACCAGACTGAGTCTACCAGCCCCGCCAGGTTTCTCGGGTTAAAGCTACGGAGACCTTAAAGAAACTCACCAAAATATGTCTGTTCTGGTGCCTGTAGCTGATAACTATCACAAAAACTTTTTTCTGACAACTACAGTTGCAGCTGCAAATTTTTATCGGGCATGTCCCATAAGTTGTCATGGGTTTTCATCACTTATGAATTTTACAACACTTATATTGGGGTTTGGGGTTTTTCTTCTTTTTGTTTTTTCTTCAGAAAAACAGTCTTTTCATTCCACCAGTAACTGAGTAATTGGAATAAGCTTTAAATGCTCATAGTAGCAATCATTTAAAAAAAAATCAGTGCATCATGAGCAGAAAACTACTATAAAAGAAGACAGTTTCTAATGAACTCAGATTGCACTTTGGATACTTTTGAGATGCTTGATTTTCAAAATTGCAACACAAAACTTATCTCGGGTAAAACCCAAAAAACTCTTTTTGGGAGGTTTGTTGGTTTTGGGTTTTTTTTGGGTTTTTTTTGTTTGTTTTTTTTTCCTTTTCTTTTTTTTTTTT
>VXBX01001369.1:370705-405883 GCA_013400415.1 Scytalopus superciliaris
TTTTTTTTTTTTTTTTTTTTTTTTTTTGTTTTTTTTTTTTTTTTTTTTTTTTTTTTTTTTTTTTTTTTTGGGGGGGGGAGCCGGGGCAGAGAGTGTTTGGTTTGGGGATTTTGTTTGGTTTGGTTTTTGGATTTTTTTTTAGGACAGATGTTAATAATAGAATTGGCCTATAAGCCAATTATTAATCCAAAAATTTGGAAAGAAAGACATTTTATGCTACATGTGATCACTACAGAATTTCTTCCATTTTTCTCTGAAACACATTAAATTTGCAGTCAGCAGTGTCATTTGGAGTTAAATTGACTGTAGTGACAAAGAGCCCTACAGTCTTACAGGCAAGGCAAGAGTAAAATTCAGTTTTATAGATACAGATGGTTTGAATCAAGACAGTAAATTTCAGAAGAGCATCTAAATTGGAATGACCATCAAATCTGGTAAAACTCTCAGGTATTCCCATCACCAGAAAATATTTACCCTGGTCACAGAAGCAATAGACACTGGAATATGGGTGTTACCAGGTATTCATGTCTTAGTCTTTGAAGAGAAATGTAATGCCAAATTCTCTGAACTTCTTTCATGACTATATCCAAAGTTACTAAATTTGTAGAAGAATGGTGACAAGTTTTGTAAATAGGCTAGAAAAATATAAAATAACTTTCATTAAAATATTAAAATAATAATTCTGAAAATAATTTTAAAGCATTCATATATTTTATTTGTGAAAATGTTTGATTTGCTTTCTTCAATGTCTTCTGGTCTTTTTTCAGATTTCATGCAATTGCTTTTCATTTGCTACTCAACAGTGAAAGCAATAAGAGAAATTCAGTAAAAAACCTTATCATTTGGGGCTTCAATTAGGCAAAAATATCTTAAAATTTGCAGAAAGCAGTAGTTCAGTGCAAAAATCTCATTTCATAGTAATTAACTTTTTCACTCAACATTATAAACAAACATTAAGAGAGCCACAAGAAAAGAAAATTCAGAGTAGAGGCACAGTGAAATACATGCTCAAGTAATGCAGGTTTGGAGCAGATGGATGACAGGGATGACTTGGAGGCTGCACTGACCAGCTATACAAGGGCAAGTGCTGTAGTGCTGGCTCTGACATCTTTAAACACTTAGTGAAAAATGGCTTTAAACAGGCTGTGATCTAACAGCCTCAGAAGAAGTTAAGGTGATGACATACTGCATCCACACAACCATGACTTTGCACCCCACCAACTAGAAAGACAATAGGGACAGTTTATTTGACTTAATCATGGAATTACAGAATTATGCTGGTTGGAAGGGAACTTAATGATCATCTAGTTCCAACTCCCCTGCCACTAGACCTTTCACTAGACCAGGTTGCTCAGAGCCCCATTCAACCTGGTCTTGAACACATCCAGGGATGAAGCATCTACAATTTCTCTGGGCACTCTCACAGGAAAAAAAAACCTTCCTAAGACCCAACCTAAGCCTACTGGTTTTCAGTTTAGAGCCATTCCCCCTTGTCCTGTCCCTTTTGTCTGCTCAGAGACTTCTCCAGGCTGAACAACCCTCTTTCAGTCTTTCCTCATAGGAGAGGTGTTTCATCTCTCTAATCATCTTCATGGCCACTCCTGGACTCACTCCAACAGGTCTGTGTTCTTCCTGTGCTGTGCTCAGTGTAGAGCAAACTTACATTAAGCCACATGGTAAGAGATTGAGAACCTGGATGGAAAATTTGCACTTTCATCCCTGAATCTAACTTGTTCTTCCAGCAAACATATGATCCTATAAAATTCAGTTTGAAAGCACTGGAATTTTTCACATACTCCATTCCTACAGGGAAGTTATTCCCATATCTCCAATGGCTTGAAAGCTGCAGACTATTGAAGTGCTGAACAGTGGGCACATTTGTAGGAAAAAGAATAAACATTTTCATTTTTCTTCTCCAGCACCAGCTATCAAAAAGTTCACAAGCCTGAATCACACAACAAAGGAGATTACCACCAAAGGAGACAGGAGCACTATTAAAGCCTTTGTAACGGGCACTTTGGGTCTGACCACCAAGAAAGCCTGACTGTGAGATTAGCTTCACAAGCTGCTATTTGTCATCTATTTAAAAAACAAAAAAACAAAATTCAGAACAATCCCCACCCAAAGAAAACCCATTTGAGATTTGCACAAGATCCCACATAGAGCTGAGCCAGTGATTTTCTTTCTGCCACTCTTTCCTTCAGTCCATGGCTGGGCACAGGGCACAATGTCCTCTGCTTCTACTGCCAGTGGAAGATTTACTCCACAAGCTCCTAAACAAATGGGATCAGAAATTACTCAGCACTTCAAACACTTCCCTATTTTCCCAGAGTGTGAGACCTGTCACAACTACCAAGGAAGGGGTCTAAGAAATATTCACTAATTATTTAAAAGGTGCGTACATAATTTATTTGTTGCCTACTACGCTTTTCTTTAATTCACCATAACACTGCAGTGCTTCAGTGCAACACTACACAGGGCAATGATACACACCTCAGGATTTGGCATCCTGGGACAAAATTTTCCTTGTCTAGGCCTCCCACCTAGCAGTCAAACACAATTAGCAAAAGCTCATCTGAAATAGCCATAAAGGGTCTTATTGGCAAAGGTGTGCTCATCTGTTTTTCAAAATTCAATTTGGCAGGCTCTATGGCTTGTTAAGAGCTAATTTGAATACAATTTATTAAATTGCTTTGACTGAGTGAATGCAAGTTTCTGTTAGCTTTTACATTTAAAATCATTTTTAGTACTTTAATCACTAATGCTTTGCTAAAAGCTCTCCAAATTGTCAGTAAAACCCCATCACTCCTTGCAGAACAAAGCCTCATTGCATGACCAAGTAGAACCTGTAAGGTCATAGCAAAATTTTTTTTTTAATTTTTTTTTTTTCTGAAGTCAATAGCCATGCACTTCTTTATTCAGGAAAGACTGTATTAAAATTGCACATAATTAACTGCAAGGTTTTAGGGGAGAGAACATGATGGGGGGGGGGGAGTTGCATCAAGGGGAAACAACACAACAATAGTTGAATGTGGCAAAGATTAGAAAAACTGCCAGCGCCTCAGCAGAACGTGCCCCTTTCCATTCAGTCTTCAAGGACATGTTTATAAATCTCTCACAAAGAGACATTCTCCTTGCTTCCCGTAAGGCTCTCAAGGGCAAGTCAAACACTTCTGTACAAATTGAGAGAGAATGAAAGATGCAATTACATGACTCTTGCTATATTGTGGCAGGCATTGGGGCTGGCTTTAGCATTGAAAATTTATTTAAATGGCCCTCATGCTCTATCACGCTCAGAAAAAGAATTATTCTCAACTACAATAGAATTGCTTTGCCTGTTGTTTGTTTGTTTTCAAAGTGTCAATCTTCCAGTTTTCTTTTCTTCAGGTCATGATAACGTGGCTGAGGGCCCAGACATGGGACATGAACATGGCAATCTCATTTCCATCACCAAATACTTTCATGGACATAGAAGTCATATGAGACAAGATCTTCAAAAATTCAAACCCAGCATTTCAAAAGATAGCCAAAACTTCTTGTTACTTTTCTACCTTGACAGATGCTTTGGAAAAGAGAAATGAAATAGCTCAACAATTCCAGTAATACTTATCTCTGCAAGATAATCTTTGGATGTTTTTATTATTTCAATACTACTTTCAAGACCACTTTGCTCAGCTTGTCAACAATCAATGCTTTATCACCAAATGTTTTATCATCAGTCTAAACCAGATGGTGACTACCATGATGGTAAAGCTACTGTTCAAAGATACTACTGAGCTTGCAACCTCAAATCAACCAAAACTATGTGGTGGGTGTTCCTCCATCTTTTCTGAAAACACCTCACCAAAATACTCAGAGTACTTGTGAAATTTTGAGCTAGATTTTACAAGCTTATATACTAAAGTAATTAACTTCTTACATAAATTTTAAAAATCCCTCTGAACACAGTGAAAACAGAACAAACATCCAAACATATAAGGAGATTTTGGGAGTAGGAAAAGTCAGAAAACAGAAATAGCCACTCCAATTCATGCAAATTATTATTACTGCTAACTATTTATTAATGTAGAAACTCTCCTTTAACTTGAATTTTTAGTAGTCACAATATATAATCTGCTCAGAGTGAGCAAATTCTACCTTCTTACTAGCCTGTCCTATTTCCAAAATATTAATACTTTCTAATGCATGCTAGAGAATTTTTCTTTCTCACTAGAACATTTCTTTTCTTTGAATCAGAAGCAATTCATTGTAGACCACATTCATTCCCAAGAAGCATTCTGTACGTTCAAAGAAATCAGTCCGAGTATTTAATATGTTTTATTCTCTGCTCCATCTTATAAATAAGATTACAGCTGCTCCCTAGCAACTCACAGATGCCTTCAGTCTTGAAATTCATGGCAACAACACAGAGGGAAAAAAAACACCCCAATAGTTAATTGCAACTGTTGCTTCTCAAAATCACTCGCTGATCACTGAGTCCTGTAAAGGTCTGGGATGCCAAGTGACAGGGCAGCTGATGTGTTGAAAATCATGACATATCATAACAGTGATGTGCACATTAGGAAAAAAAATTATCTGAGCTAGTTCGTTCTTAAGTAAAGCACTCAGACTGAATTCTGCAAGATGTTGGGAACACTTAAGCCTCAGTTAGTATCAGAGAGAGTTTAAGTAGTGCCATAGTCGATTGTCTCACTCGGGTGCCTACTCAAAGGAAAGCAGATAATCAGGCATACTTTGTAGAGTCACCAGTCACTTTTGACTGTTGATAATTAACAGAGTAGTGCAGAGGATTTTCAAATTAAGAGATAATTTTTGTAATTGTCACTTTGTATTTAAACCTTCATAAAACAGAGTTCAGCTTTGTGCCTCTGCTACTGTACAAACATCAAAAGCAGATTTAAAATCCCCTTTAGTTAAGAAAAATGTATTTTAAGGTAGTCAAATTCGCTTCCTAGTGACAGTAATACAGTATTAAATAACATCATTTATTTGTTTCACAGCAGTTTTAGCTCAGGCTTTTAGCTGAGAGTGGGTAAGAACCCAAAAATCCCAACTCATGATGAGTACAAGTGGGTCTTTCTTGTAACAGAAGAAGAACAATAGGAAGAAAGTGTTTCACATTTCTTCTGCACTTCTGGTATATCTGGAGATGGGCACTTACATAATTTCTCAAACTCACTTATTCATAAGAAATTTTGTCCTGCCTTAGCTGCTCGTAATGCAATTAAACACCTACTGTCTCTCTTCCCAAAGGTAATTTTACATCTCAGGGAACTAGAAGAGCTTTTTTTGATATTTTGCTAATAACAGGACTTGGAAACTGATTAATGATTAGGGTTTTGTTGGTTTTGGTGTGTGATTATTTTTTTTTTTTTTTGAGAAAATATTTAATTTGCTCTCAGCTTCTACAAAAACCATTTGAATGCAAGCACCAACAGGACAGAATTCATTATTGTTAGAGCCAATGGAAAATTATAAATTAATCAAGAACAGTGCTTTGATAAAAGATTATCCAGATAATCAAATAGTAATTAAAGCTATGGTAATATTAGGACATCTCTTCCCTTGAGCTTGAGCAAGCTTTGTTAATGCAGCCACCTATTCTTAGTGACTTACAGCCAGTTTTGCCTGCTGGAAGAAGGAACTCTTCAAAATGCCAGTTTATTGCTAAGGGAGCAGAGGGAGAGTAGCATCTGCAAACAATAAATGAGGCTCCCTCTGTGTTGATAATCTCGTCATTTACATTTGGATTACAAAGAAAACTTGCAGATAACTCTTCAAATTTCCCAGCCTGCATTTTTAAAAGTGATTTCATATTCCTGACTTCTCGACATTGGTCAGCAATGTGTAAACTCAATAGAATTTAGTTTGGAGAATTCTATTTTTAATGACTGCAGCTTTGGTATTTGGTTACATGCAGAATATAGCAGTGCCAGTGGTATACCCCTAAATGGGACATACCTTTATAAATACTGTATTGTTAAAAAACTGTTAGTGGTTTTGGGAATCTCTAACCATGCTAATGCATCTCATACGTTATTTTAATGCTGATAAATGGACTCTCACTCCTCAATAAATATCTGAAATGATAACAGTTCTCTGTACCAACTCCTTCATAATTCCATTCAAAAAGCAATCCTGACTTCAGTTCCCTTCACCACACCCACTCAGACAGCAATCTGGTGTCCTCACTTTTGGGATGAGGCAAAAGACACAAGTGTGAATGGTGTGCAATAGCCTATTTATGCTTAGAAAGAACTCAAGTGTTTCAGAGCCTGGCCTTATATACTCCCACTCAGCCATACTTTCAGATACCTATTTACTACACAGTACTAAAGGAATTTAAAAAAATTATAAAATAGAGTTGCTTTCCTGTTTTCAGATTTTTCTCCTTTTTCTTAGAAAAACAACATAGCAAAACTGCACTTTTTGTAGAAAACTGCAGTTGTAGACTACCAGAATCATTCATAAAAATGGCAAATATAAACCCAGTGACACAATGAGGATATAAGTGCTTCAACAACTTCAAAAGAGTTGACCTGTTTAAATTTTCATTTCAAGGTTTTACCAAATTTTTATTTGCTTTATATGGATCAAGAGTCTTCTCTATTGTATTTTATGTTTTTTAGCATTTTATGTTTTTAGCATTTTGTTTCATTGAGGTAAAAAGAAACAAAAGGAGAAAATAAAGAATAGAATACATTTCTGGTTTTTGAGATCAGTCATAGTGTACCTCACTGAGTGGCACAACTTGAATGAATATGAAAGTTTCCTTATTCCCATATTCAACTCATTTAAACACTTGCTTTCCTTTCTTAGAGGACCGGAGAGTACACCCAGGACACAGCTTTACAGTGACACCAGTCGTGCCTACATTTTCCATTTTCAGGGATGAAGAAGGATGGAGACTGCAGAACAATATATTATTATTTTATATGTCAGAAGTCAGAAGTCTTAAATTCCAGGGTCAAAATAGTGACAAACACATCAGAATCTATGGTAATCAGAATAGTCAAATGAAATTCAGACTTACAAGGTTCACAGGAGAGACCTTCAGTGAAATGTCAACCAAATGTATTTATTTGGGTTGTTATTCTTAAAATCAAACTATCTTTTAAAAAAATAAAAATCTATCTCTCACATTTCTTCTTAATAATTTTCCCAATCATAAAAGTTTCCATTACTTCAACCTTAAAAAGGGTGAATGTAGCATATTTTGGAATGTGTCCATATCTCCCCTAGGCCCATCTGGTAGTTCATTGGAAAACGGCATGAGGTACAAAATTCTTTGCCTTTGGCTAAAGCATATACAAACTGAATCCTACTTCATACATACAGTATTTGAAAATAAATAAATAAATAATGAAGGGGGGGGGGGATATGGAAATTTCAAATCTATGGATATGTTTAATGTTTTCAATAAATAATTTCAAATGGCTATAAAACCTTTGCTAATTCATCCCATTTACTTTATTTGTACAGAAAGAGCCATATAAATATCATGCTAATCATTGAGAAAAATAATAAGAATGAAAGTGCTTACTACTAAGTTGGCTGACAAACCACCTTTATAAGCAGGAATTGCAGGTCCCTCTGACAATAGGGAAATTCATCTAGACACAAATTTTAAATTAAGTCCAAGAAAGCTGTTAAAGTCTCCCTTTGCACAGACAATGAAGAGAACAAGGCAAGCACTATATGACAGTTTCTATAGGTCTAAGTTAGTGGCATGCCTCTGTTTGCAGATCTTCTAGAACATAACACTAGCTTAGCTAAAATCTGTAGAGTCTGACAACAGAAAGTCACTCTAGGTTGTAATTCCTCCTGGCAGAAGGAAGCTTTCCTAAACATCCCTGCTCCAGGGCAGTTCACATCAGATACCAGTCTCTCTTAAAAGTCACTCATCTCAGTTAAACTCTAGAAACTGATCCAAGACCTGGAAAGCTAAAAGCGTGGCCTGGGAAGCTGCTGCCAATGTGAGTGCTTCAGCAGACTCACACCATCTGTGCATTAGGCACACAGACCTCACACTGAGCAATGGATGAAATGTGCTCTTGCAGAACCTCGGCTGGCTTGTTCAGTAAGGAAGAGCTAATTATTATAAAACAACATTCAAAAGATAAAATAAATAAAAATCTTCTAAGAGTTGCTGGTGGACTCATTTTTTGAATGGAACACATCAGCATGTATCATGTAACTCATCAGCACATATCATATACCCATATGTACCTCTCTTTTTGTTTCGGAAGAAGAAACAGTATTTCTCTCACTACAAATATCATTTAAAGGCCAAGTCAGTCTATATGGGTTCTCTCTGCAGCTCCTGGGACTGTAATAACAGCATGCCTTATGAACATCATGCCTGGATTGTTTACGCAGCCATGTATCAAAAAGGAAACAGATTCAGAGAGCAGAGTTCCTTGGAACTACCTCTCTGTCTGCTGCTTCGTTCAATTATTCCACTGCTTGAAAAGTTTACACAGCACAAAATGGCATTTTTTTGCCACAACAGCCATAGTGAAGCTCCAGTGTGTTTGTCATGTCAAAGCTTTTAACACAGACCCATGTTTTTTAATGCAGTGATTCGGCAAAAGAGGATTCTCTTCAATCAATTTGGAACAGACAGGTTCGTGCATTGCTATAAGGCATGTTCTCTACTCTGAGGTCTTCCTTTCTGGGTACTGCAGGGTTCCCTTCCTTCTCTCTCCTGTCCCTAGAGGTATTTTAGGAGCTGGAGTTCAGAAGCATACTCGTTGTAGTTTATTAGATTAAAAGAGCTGTCAATTAGCTTAGTCATGAGTCTTTGCTGTGAACCATCTATGTAGAAACAGAGGTTAAGCATACTTTCATCAAAATGGCACTGTGTATTTACTTAATTCTATAGTTCAGTAGGGTCTTCACCTTTTTTCTTTTCCTGTATGCTTAAGTATCTGTTTTTAGGTAAAGAATTTGAACATTTTTTTTTTTCTTTTCAAAGACAAAACACTTTCGAAGAAGTGACGCTGGTGAGATCAGATACAGCCTTGATATTTACTTTGCTACATGTTTTTTTAAATTCTATTTTGCTGTCTATTCCTTCTCTTTCTTTTTCTTTTAACAGTCTCTTTGCTCTGTAGAAATGGTGCATCATTCACACCAGAGCAGCTTCATAATGCCTGACCGCTTAGAGAGTTCATGAGTAAGACAAAGTTATATGAACCTTTTTAAGTTGAAATGACAATTACATGACTATGTTGTTGTTGTTTATCTTTGGTTTTGTCTGCTTTTAAACATCATACTTATAACACTAGAGGAAATATACTAAGCTGTGCTAGTTGAGAGACAGTTAAAGAAGCACACTGAACATCTTGTACCTCTTCATCAAAGAATTTCCTGTGTATCCTGTTTTCCTGCTTTCAAGTCTTAAGATGTATCTACGTACAACACCTCCTTATAAACATTCCCTTTGTTCTTCTAGGGAAAAAAATCATTTCAATCATAGAATTTTTACCTGCTTGACTTCTAAATTAAATGTTTTCAGGCATGGTTCTTCACACACGTAAATTAGCATAATCCATTACAGTCAGTGGAGCTCTGCCAGTTTTCAACCAGCTGAGTATTTTGGCATCTTGAATCCTGACTTCCTGCCTTGTTGAAACAATCTTTGCATTACTATACTGGGGATATTACATTGGTATTAAATCCAAGTTGGAGTTCTCCCAGATCTCACCTCAACTCCTAGTAATGTCCAAACAAGCAGGATTTAAAAATGTGCTTCAAGACTATTTTTAGAAGACTATTTTGAGATCATTCCCAAATAGTATAAATTACACTTGAAGGACATAAGGAGAAACTACACTTTAAACACAGTCATGGAACTTCCACTTAGATGTTACTAGTAATAGTGTTGATTCATACCACCAAAGCAGTAATTTACCACAACTAATTCAGAGGAAGAATGATCTGGAGCTAAAGATCTAAGTGGAAACATGAAAATCAAAGCTCCGCTCTTGGCTGGATCAGGATTCTCTCTGTATGGCAAATATCAATTAGTGAGTACCTCTAAATTAAAGATCATGTTTCCTTTACACACCACAATAAACCTCAGCTCTCACCTGCCTCTCCATCTCCTACACACCTCCATTTTCTGTTTCTTCTACTCCAGTTATACTGGTTTACCCTGTTAAGGCTATAGATAAGTGTAGTCTCATTCAAATAAATTTAATCTAATAGCATTCAAGCTTTCTTTCACAGTTTTGCTTACTACAGGCATTATATTGCTGTGGTCATTGTTAACAAAAAGAAAAGGTGTGTGAAATGTCCATCAGCATAAACATATTCATATTTTCAGAGACAGAAACAATGAACACCAACTCCCAAATATTTTCTCTTTTCAAGCACTACATGAAATATTCATTAATATATTATTGTTTATCTTCTCTATAGAGATATTTTCAAACATTGTGATTAATGAGAGTTGCAATGGTTTAAAAGGCTGTATTATATATGCAAAAGCAAGAGACAGAATGGTTAGTTACTAGGACAAGACTGATTCCAAGTCACCCTAAGAAAGCTGTCAATGACCAAAGAAAAGGGAATACTTTTCTGAGGAGATTCTTCTCCTTAAACATGATTCCATGAAATTTAGCACATGTCGAATGCAAACACCTTAAACACAAACAATGCTTTATCTATATCCACACTGCAGAAGAAATTAGACTTTTACACAGGTACTGATCTCAACAGGGCAGCTATTCACCTAACATGTCCCTCACTTGATTTCAATAGTCATCTACATTTTAATTTTTTTTTTATTCCTTTGTAAGTACATACTACACTCCAAATTTTACATTCTCTCTGGTCAGAGAGATTAATTATTTGAGAATTCAGGCAGTGCTCCTATTCTTCTCCATCATGGTCAGAAAAAAATATTTTACAGTTCTCCAGAAGAGACCATTGTGTAATATAATTCCATGCAGCACAAATTGCTCCAGACATTTAATGCACATAGAAGCACAAATAGTACTGATGAACCCTGAGATGCCTTCAGTAAGTTATGGGAGCGCCTTAAACTTGCACAGCAGAGCAGCCAACCAAAAAAGCCCTGTCTGGTTCATGAAGAATTAATTCACTCCAGTTGAGAATGTATTAATTGTGCTGCTTTGAGAGCTATCTTGGTCACTTTAGAGATCTTCATAGAAGACTCAACAGCATGAAGAAGACACAGATTGTAGCTTCAGCCAAATCAGTGGGAATTCTTTCCCTGAGTCCAGGGAGAGGTTGACCAGGCTGTGAAATAGTTATAGTCTATTACATGTCCTTGCCAAGAGCTTTAACCTCACACTTGACCAAATTAAAATTAATTTTCCCTAGAACAAGGAAAGACATTTCTCCTACCAAAAGTCTATATGATTATTATAGCTGTTGACAGAAAGTCATGTTTACTATTTTACAATAGGAGCAATCTGCTCCTTCTTTCTGTATTATCATTCTGCATTTCGAGGGAGGAGGGGCAGAAAAGCCCAACAAATGTATTTATTTTTTTAAGTTTACATGAAGACTATAGGCTTGGCCCAAACAATTCTGGAGTTGGACAACAAAACAAGTCAGAAAAAAAAAGCTGAAAATTAAGTCTGACTGTAAGTATTCTCAAAGCTTGAGCAACTGAAGGCAAGGTCTGTGAATATAAGTGACAAGCGTGCAGGCATGCTCTTTTTCATGTCTTGTAGTCTCCATTTTTCCAAGGCTGTGTTTCAGGAGAGATCTGACTAAATGTTAATAGGTAGTGAGCAGAAAAAATGGTAAAGTGACAACAGCCTGCAAAGAGGAGGAAAGTAGGAGAAACTGCATGGCTCACACCTTGCAGGGCTTTGCATTCTCCCTTGCAGGCAAGAGAGCTAATTAAAACCTTGTGGCTAGAGAAAGGCCTCATGCAACTTAGTTCAAACAAATGGCTTTGATATAGAGAGATATTTTACATGGAAACATCCCCCTTTCATGCTTTTAATCCTAGGATTACAAGCACATATCAACCATCTTGTGGATATCCTCTGAGATAACATTATTTGCTTGAAGTATATTATAAATTCTGGCTTTCAAAAAGAAACTTACCTACACTATTCACACATTGATATTTTTGGGTTTTATTGCCATGAATGTCACTGTGGTAGCTGGTAGCACTACAGATTATCAGGTTTGCCCAGCAGTCTCCATTATAAGACTGTTTTAGCATCTTGTGAGTTTGCTGACTATTAACTCCATAAATTAACATTTTCCTCAGGGAAAAAGAAGAGTGACAACATCAATCTCCTGGCTTTTCAATATCTATTTTAATATGTGGTCTTTGCTTGGAAATGCCTGGCAAAATGGTTGGGAGATCAACTCATTGTTTTGCTCAAGCTAAAAATCCTCAACTCATTTTCCTATTGTCCCTGCACTGTAGATTAAAACCTCTACACTGTGTATTCAAGGGTACACTTTAGTCTTTCGTGTTTAGTGACATTTAGCCTGGAAAGTACCCGCAGATCACTGCATAGATTTTATCAGCTAAGTCCCTGGAGAACCTACACACAGGTGTATTCAAATGCAGAGAGCACCACTCCTAGAGAATGTCCCACCTCCTCTGCAGTTCAAGATCAGACTTGCTGTGGTCTCTCAGGTGAACTCTACACTCATGTGCCTCTACACAGTGTGAGAAGGAGAAGAGGAAAACTGAAGAACAAAGGGAAAGAGATTGGGATATGGATGTAGGAGATAATAGACTGACTGGAAAATGGCAAGCAAAGAATAAGGAGAGACTGGAAAGAAGGGAGATAGAAATATGATACAGGAGGAAACTACAAGTCTGGGATTGAGAACTAGTAATGGAGGGAAACGTGAGAAAGGGGAAGAGAAAATACTGTGGAAGAGAAGAGAGGAGTATTGGGATGGGCTGGACACACACACTGCACAAAATGTTTTGGAAATGCTAAGACAAAAGAAAGAGTCCAGAGAAAGGTGCTGATCTGGAAAAAGCTGAGGAGAGACATCCTAAAATAGAGACAAGAAATTAATGTAAAGGAGAAATGTAGACTGGCCAAGCATCAAAGGCAGGAACTGAGACAGAAACATAGAAAACGTTGAAGAGAGATGAAAAATAGCCAAGCAACCAGGGGGAATAGAATGGAAAGTTAGATATGGGATCAGCAGTATGCTGCTGAATGAGGAGATGGTAGGGAAAAAGAGACATGGCAAGTGCAAAAGAGACCAGATCACACCTAGATTAGATAAGCAAAAAGGACACTTAACAGAAACTCCCCACCAAAACCTGGAGATGGATGATTCACAAGCTTTGTTGTTCTCTGTCAGCAGATACATGTGAAATTCACCTACAAAACCCCCATTAGTGTTCCATGATGGGTAAGCCTTAGGCTTACTCAGGAAGCCCAAGTGCCAGATATTTCTGTGTTGTTAAGATCCTGTGCTGGAAACCCATCCTTGTAGGAATTTGAGGACTTGTGTTAGGATTTCAAGATTTTTAGTTTGTTTAGGGATTTCAAAGATTAAAAAGTGCACCTAAAGCATCTGCCCTAAATTGTGTTGCAATATGAAGCACTCAAATACTAGAAAAGGCCAGAACTAAAATAAACTCCACAATCTTCATTTATGTTCTTCATGTGTATGCAGTGACACAGCCCCTTCTTCTGTAGGACAGCGGTGATCTCATGTGAGCTGAAGCTTCCACGTTGTAAATGTGTACATCTGAGCTAATCATCTACTCTCCTCTTATAGTCTGTAAACAGAAAACGTCCTTCTGGGACAGGATTCACATGAAACGTGAATGTTTGGGTAAAGAGTGACTAAGGTCAAAGGAATACATTCTTATACACTGTTAAATCTGAGAAACATCACACCTGATTTTTTCTGTGTGCTTTTTAATGGTTTTGAAACAGAGTTACTATCCATTTCATGGATCATTTAGGGAGACTATGACTTCTGAAAACAAAATCTCAAGGCTTCATGTTCAGTTCTCCAGCACCAGGGTGTTTTGTTGGCTGACAATACATTATTTTCTTGAAGCAACAACAAAATTCCCCGTCATTATACAGTCTCACATCAACTCATAGATCCATCAGGACACTGAAGGAGCCATGGTATTTGTGCAGGGATAGGGAGAGAGAAATGTATGATCAAATGGTTGCACACTGGATCATGATGTATACACACAAAGTTGTATAGGCAGCATAATCCTGACATCTTCTGAATTGTGACTTCATTTTTCTGCAATGTCAGATGTGTTGTTACCTTCTATGAATAGAACATAGTGCAAAAAAATCTTCTCAATAAAATATTTGTAAATTTTTCCCTAAAACTAACTTTGTGTTAAATTCAAAGAACTAAATAAAAGTAGTTTTCATTCTCCTCTATGTTTCTGCTAACCCAAAGCTGCCTCATTCTGGGAAATATGTGTCAGAAAAACAGGCTGCCTTGATAATAGAGAGCAGAATTCTCCACTGCTCTGAATGGCTGTTTCGTGGATACCGTATTTGACAAACACAGAACATAAAAGCACTTGCTTCAGGTGGAAGTGTTGCAACAATGGTAAGCCTTATGCCTGATACTGCAAAGCTGATTAAATATTATCAATGAGCAAGTGCTGCAATACTGAGAGTGAATAGATGGATGTCTGTTATTCACTGGTCTCTCAGTAAGCACTGCAGAGTTTAATTCCCCAAAATCGTTTTACTATGTTGGGATGAAATGATTGTAAAGCCTAGATGATGCTTGCCCTGCACTTCACTTTCTAGTTGCTGCAGTCTAAGGTGTGTCTTCTTACCCTAGCAAGCTGCTCCACTCCACTTGCAGTTCGTGCCAGTGTTACGAGATCTTCTTGCATCTTATCTACCCATGATTTTATCCTGCAGAAACAAAAAAGAAAAGAGAGGCACTCAATCAGATCACTGGCAAGTAGAAATCGCATGTGATTATATAGCACAAGGAAAGAGAAGAAAGTCAGAATATGTTGATAACATTGAATACAAAAAATAAAAGACTTGTCTTTGAGGGTTTGTTTTTTTCAATAGATTCTCTACCCATGACCTGAATCTTCTGATACAGTTTTCTATAGTGGCCACCACTCTAAGCCAGCTGTAAGCCATCCCATCTATGTAGCCAGGCTGTAGCAAAGATCTCCTCAACAGCGCTGGTATGTTGCCTGCTGGGACAACCATCCTGACCTGCAGCCCACTCCCAACAATGCCTCTCCTGAGGGCCTCGAGATCCCTCTCCCAAAAGACCACAGAAGCAGAAAAAACTGGGAGCAGGTGTATAAACCAGGTTAACTTTCTGGCCTGTAGCCCCTCTCCAGACACTTCAAGGAAGCAACAGTGGGACAGGCAGCAGTGGTCATAGGCTGTTTGGAAATGCACATCTGCTCCTGACTGCTGTGACCAAGGAAGAGGTGATTTGCTGCTGTGCCTGCTCTGCTCCCTGTGCTCAGCAAACTTGATTCTCTGGAAAAGCATTGGATCCAACACAGTTTCTGTGCCATGTCACATTCTGTAGCAGGAAAGGAGCTGTAGTACAAGTTCATTCCAGTAAGATCCCTGTTCACAAGAAGGTTGTGTTGCTTGCCTAGCCAGAAAGTTTCATCTCCAACTAATCTCTCACATTATCCCTGTCATTATGCCAGCTTTCTGCTCTGAAACCTGGAACAGAAAAATTTATTTATCCTAGCCATTTCCTAGCCTTAATCTGACACCCAAGGGATAACTGCTTAGATTATGCATTAATAAATGAAAGACAGTAAAAAGAGAGATTACAATTTTGCTGCAATATGGAAAATTTGAAAGACTAAGAAAGAAGATGGAAGACTGATTTTATTTCTGTTTTCTGTTAATCCATTGACAATATCTTTAAAGAGCACAATCTCTATTACTTTTATTAAAGGATCCTTCCTCATACTTACATCATGCATGAAAATTACATTTTCATTTACTACTGCAATTGATTCCATCATTGTTTTAGTGCACCCAAACCTTCCCTTCTATACTTTGCTTTCCAAAAACTGAGATAAAATAAATTAATTTCCTAGTTCAAGTCTCCACAAAGCTCTATATTATATAGACATTTAGTTCAGTATAGAAATCAGTTTGTTTAAAGTCATGGTGCATTATGTATACCATGGCTTTAAGCCCATCATGTGTATCTGCAAGAAGAGTATTGACTCATAAACACAAGTATGAGCAAAAGCAAGTAAATGCTATCCGCTTCCATTTTTGAAAGGTTTCTAATTTTCTGTGTGAAAGAATGAAGTATATGAAAGGTGAAAAAGTGAAATCCATTAGCCAAAAGTGTTTTCAAAAGCACGAAATAAATAATTGAACACAACTGAGACTTTTTTTATGATCCATTTCAGTTATAAAAATTGTGGGTGTTATTTCTAAGAGGAGTCAATAGGAAAAAATCAAGGAGAATTGATCTTTAAATTGACTTTTCCCATTTACCACTGCTTTGTATTTTTACTGGATATATTCCTCTCTGTCCTTAAAGGAAACTGGAATTGTGAAAATAATTAGTCATCTAGTTAGTTACATTTGAAATTTCCAAAGAAGTTACCATTAAAAACAGTAATTACCTATTAGTACTATTACTTGTAAATCAAATATGGATAATTTTTCCTTTAACTTGCAAAAATATTGATTTTTCCATAGATAATTCTTATATATTGTTTAGAACGTCTGCCTCCACACAATTAGCTCACATCTTGTCTTTTGGGGCTAGTCACTGAGACTAATTTTTGCTTTATTTTTGGTTTTGTTTTAAGTTTTAATTTGTGATTGAGCTAGGCTTCTGCTTCAGTCAATGGCACAAGGCCTCTCCATAGCTGACCCACTTTACCATCAGCTGATATCAGTCAGTAACTAAAACATAAATAATAAGGCTTCTTCGAGTACTGACTGTGTATTTACCTTAAAAGATGACTTTTCTGCATATTCATCTTAGCCTGTTAGGTCTTCTGTAGTGAAAACTGTCCTTTTCTTGCTTTCCTGTACAGCAGGGGCTGACATCATCACAGAATTATGGACTCACAGGATACTTAGGGTTGGAAGGGACCTTTAAAGGTCACCTAGTCCAACCCTGCCCTGCAATGAGCAAGGGCATGTTCAACTAGCTCAGGTGTTAGTTTGGGTAAAAAGTAATAACTTTAGCAGGGTTGTATTAGATTACTGTCAAAAGTACAAGCGATAAAATGGTATTTTACAGCATTGAAGAAGCTCTGTATAACTCCTCTTGCCATCCCACAAGAATTTAAATATCATTATTTATAAAGTTTAATGCCAGTATTTCTGCCTCTCAGTTTCCTACCTTAACATGAGACAAAAATATACATTTCAGAAATCTCATGCTCCTCCATAAGCTGTTTTTTAAGAAATGGACACACTCACATTGTAGAATTTTCACAGGAAAAATCACATACTATATATAAAATAAAAGTTGGTTTGGTTTGGTTTTTTCAGTTAGGGAATCACATTATCTCTTTGGGTTTTTTTTTTGTTAGTTTGTTTTGGGGTTTTTTGGGTTTTGTTTGTTTGTTTTGTTTTTTTATTTATTATTATTTGTTTGTTTAAATGTGAGTCTTTAAAAAAATTAAATAGGAGCCTTTAGGTGCTCAAATGCTTGTCTGGTGCTCCTTTTAACTGAAGCCTGCAGTGCAATATCTGTCTGACAGCTGGTCGTGGTCAGAGTTTATTTAACAATTGGAAAGCTGTCACAGCAAACATGAGCTCCCATGACTTAAAGCAGCAGCAGTCATTTTTTTTCTACAAAGGGCACCAACAGAAAGCCTGTACAAAAGGTTGGTTTGTTCCTATCATTCTTAGTTTGGCACAAACGTTGCAATGGATGTTCCACTGAAAGGTGATTATGTTCTGCAGGACAATTGATTTTAACCCGCTTCTCCCACAGACAGGTTGTCCCTGTATGAAGCACTGACTAGACAAAAGGAGTGTGTGCCTGCCTTCCCACAGCAACTTGCAAGTGATCTGAAAGATGAAGGGAACAGTCTGATTGAAGACACACAGACACGGGTCATTTACTGAGGAATCAGAAGGTACAACCCAGTCACCTGGGCTGTGATCAGATTGATGAAGAAATAGCCAAAATACTATAGAGCCACCCATCCACATTACATTATTAGCCAACCTAGCATAATAGGTATTTTGACAGCACAGAAAACATTTCTCTTTTTTTCGCTTTTCTTGTATACTTTCTCTCATTTTTTAAAGCATGACAGTATTTCCTTAAGGCAAAGGATTTTCACAGATACACCCCTAGTCACACTGCAAGTAAAACTTTAATATAGCAGGTGCTAGACTAAGAAATCTTTTTTTTAATTTCATTAAAACCTATTTTTGTATTAAACCCGTATACCTAACTATTATTGCAGAACAGAGCACTGCTCAATTACAGGGGTAAAAGAAACCAAGACATCTAGATGTAGAATAACCTGGCTGTAACCTTGTTTTGCTGCTGAAACTGATGCAATATTTTTCTGCTGACTTCAAGGAAAGTAGATTCATGTAATGATATGCCATAGCTTTGCAGAGCACTCACACTAATTTAAGGTCCATTAGCTGACTTCTGCTTGGATAATGTCTTATGAAGAGGCAGGCGCATACCTTAACTCTGCCAATTGAAGTCACTTGGTATGTTCCCCTCAGTTAAGATTACATTCTGCTCAAGTTTCTGAATAGTTCTTGCATATAAAAATAGCAACAAATTAAGTAATGAAACCTGTAAATAGTGAGAGGAAGAAGTGTTTTCAAAATAGGTACTTCTTTGCTTATCAAAAAGGACAAAAATACCTCACACATTACTCCTAATTCAATTGAAAAGTAGTGTTTGAAAAATGAAGATAAATGAGATTAGGCTGACTCTGAGAGAGTAAGCTTTGCTATTTTTACAAGCTAATCACACTTTTTTTTCCTTGCTCAGAAAAAAACTTCACTTTCAGGTTCACATGTTCTTTGGAAGATTTGCTGTCAGTCATAGAGAGGGGAAAGACTACAAAATTGTAACAGCAGCATTATCAACCATTCCTTATTCCTCTTAGTCAATACCAAAGGGCAAACAGAAATTGTTATTGTAATTTATAGAAAGCATGTGAAAGAAGCACATATTTTACAATGGAATTACTAACCTTCTACACAGAAATTACCCCTGTTGCTGCCTTTACACCTCCCACTGCACAACTAGTGATTTTTAATAGCATTATGTATCTTGATGACCTATGAACTGACAGTACTCTTATTAATTTAGACGTGGCATAGAAACAAACTAAGGCAAAATATCCCATATAAGCTTTTGTGAATTTTCCAGGTCTTACTACAGTGTTTTTAACAGTCCAGTTAGATGCCAGAGAGTGGGGGAGATTTCATTTCATCATCCAAAGTCATGCTCACATCATTCCATGACTTCTATGGTTATGCACCCCTCAGAGTGGTGCACAGCCCTTCAATACTCCTTTTTATGTTGTTTGGAAATTTACTAATGCACTATGTGAAGGTATGTCAGCTTACAACAATAACATAAATACTACAAAAATAGCAGCTTGAAAGGAGATTAAGAATTCAGAATTTTAAGTGAAAAGGGGTATGTGCTTCAAGTGTTGTAAAGCCCCCTCTATTCCAATGCAATAATGATAAAGGCATGTATATTCCATGCCAGATACATGTTAAAAAATATATCACACAATTTTCTATAAATGTTTGGAAGAATTTTTGTGTAATAAAAACAAAGCAAAGACTAAGTCCTGATATTTAGCTGCACTGAATGAGGAAAATAAGGAAACACAAACTGCATCTTCTGCTCCACAGGCAAAGACATTTCCTCTGTTGGCAAGAAGCAGCAAAAATAGTTCCTTGCTTTTTTTACCTCTTTGACTGTCTTATCGTCCCAAATGTGACAAACTGCTGACTATGTAGTCTACAAGGACTTTCCAAACATAAGATAGCCCCAACAGTCAAGGCCAGATGGACCCTTTTGTTTTTTCCTGTTTTTAAACTGTAAAATCCTTGCTTGAAATAGTTATTTCACATTTCTCAAATGGAAACATTTGGGAAACAAGACGTAATTTCTCTGTCATATCTGTCATTCTGTAGACAGAAAACATCAGTGTCAACAGAAATCTCTTCAGGATACACTTGATTTTTAGTAGCATATATCTTAATGTTTAGACTTGGGGTTTTTAAGCTCTAATTTCACATGGTTAGGCAATCCAGTCAAAGAAGCTATAACAATTTTCTATTTTTTTCCCAAACACCCCTTCTTTGATACAAGCATAGTTCCTCTCCATCACAGCCCTAAGAGAACAAGGTCACAGGAGCACTCACTAATGACTGCTCTTCCAAGGACTGCCCTTGCACCGCAGATAAATCAGGAATTAGGAACCCAGAGATGCAGGACTGATACAGACAGAAGGAGAAGGAATGGCCCTGAGATTTGGCCAGCAGCTCAGGAGATCTAAGTTCCACCACTGACTTCCATGAAAAAGTCAATGGCAGGTTTCAGGATGGAAATGGTCAATTGCAAATGGCACCATGAGCTCCTCAGCTTTTGCCCCAGTGCCCAGAAAAGCAGAAGTCCTTCTCCATCCTTACCCAGAACTTCTAGGCCAAACTAAGTCCTTCACTCCAACATCTTTTTTGCAGCCCTGGAGCACAGTTTGAATGGCTGTTTTGCTCTCACCTTTCAACAAAACCTTGCCTAAATACTTCCATGAGAAGGCTTCACAGATGGATCTGGGAACAGCACCCTCCAAACCAGAGGCTGGACCCACCCACTGCTGCCCTTTCCCACTGAAATAACCTGTCTTCACATTTCAACTCTTTCTTTGTAACTGCACTTCCCACTTTTAAAAGTGTGTCACATATTCTCCAAAGCATCCAGATTTTAAACAGAAGTGACCACACAATTCCTTAAATATTGTGTCCACTTTCAAGAGCCAAGATCAGAGCATGGTCATATTATTTTAAAGCTTGTTCAGTATGAGCCAAGTGCCTGACAGGTGTTTAGCCACACATGTTCATAATTACAGCTTCTGCTTTTCAAATATTTCCTTTTACTTTGCCAATAGTGTTCTTTTGGAGTCTAAAGCTTCCTAGCAAATAACATGAAAAGTATCCTCTCATGGAAATTGCTGTTGCACAAAATACCATTTAATAATTTAAGCTCAATCTTTAATGTAAGCCTGTCATAGTCAGCTGCAAAATTACTATATGCTGAGAAAAGAACTCCTTAAAAATGATTGTTTTAATTATCAAAGATTATACTGCTAAAACAGTTCAACAGAGAAGACATAACAAATTTTCAGCTCAAATGACTGCCACAGCTCAGATGTGTTTCATTAAAGGCTTTTACAATCAGATATACATCTAGTCCCATTTATTGCTTAGCATTGAAAAAGCAATCAAACTTTCCAAATCTAGTTGCCATTTTTGTGACAGAAAACTTTAAATTCAGAATGAAGAATCCCTAATTTTTTCCTAATATATACTAGATCAAAATGAATCATTTTGTTTTCAATTGCAATTGCCTAACATACAGCCTAGGATATAGATCTCATAGAGGAGCAGGCATTGGAGAGACTTGGGTGTATTTGCACCCACCAGAGATCTCCTAAAACAGCAGGTAAGATGCCTCTCATCTGCTCTTAACTTCACCTCTGATAGCTTAAAGTGTCCAATTCAATTGGACATGCTGTAATGCAGTATGGACTAAATTAATTTCTCCACTAAAAACACAGATACTCCACTAAAATCAAACATTCATTATGGTAAAAAGGAGACTGAAACTGAAGCTCACATCCAGCAGTGCAGTTATTTCAGTACTGTAACAATGGCACCTGGATTAGAAGCTTATGCAAAGTATGATGTAAATGCTGCTATTTTTTGATAGTTCTATATTACACGGTAATTCTGTTAATAGCATAATGTCTTTGGAGAGTAAAAAAGCATGTCTTAAAAATGATTGAAAAATAACTCTCAGTGTAATGGAACTTTACAAAGTGCTTAACAGCACAATTTTGCTAAGGCATTTCTGGCAAAAAATGATCTTATCAGTTGTGTTTAACATATCACACTCATACTTTAACCGTAATTTATATTGAAATTACTTCTTCCCCACACTAATAAGCATTACATTTTAACCTCAGAAAAAAATAAGGAAATTAAAATATGGCACACTAGATATCAGTAAAGAAGAGATTAAAGGAAAAAAGATGTTTCATACAGACCAAGAACATACTCATATTCACCTATGTGCATCAATTCAACTGAGTGAGAAATTCATCTAAGCCACCTAGTTTGTGCCCTTACCACTGCAGTATTTCGTTTCCATGCATCTAGAATGCAGAAGCTGCACATATGGACTGGACTTGTCTGTTCTTCATCCTGAATAAATTGCACATGCTACCATAATAAGACACATGCATTTATCTCCCTAAAGCATGCAATTAGTTTGATCTGCTCTTCTGGCTTAAGTTATGAAGCACTGAATGTACTTACAGGAATGCCAAGATAAGCTTTGAGAGAAAGGACCACGTGTTCACCTCATTTTATCATCACTTACACTTCTGAAGAAGTGAACAGCAAAGCTTCCCTTGATTTTAGCAACACATGCATGTATTCTTAAATCAGTGTTTTTCACTGTCTTTCAGGGAATTAAGGTACAAATCAACACCGGTATTAAAAATCAAGTGGGTTTTTTTTTTATTTTTTTATTTATGTTTAAATTACTGGTGTTTAGTGAGGAAAAGAAGAGAATTTAAGTACTTTGCCACTCACTGAATATATTAGGTAAGTGCAACTAAGGCAATGACACAGCATCATCAGGGAGCTGAGTTACTCACTTCTCTATTTTATCTGATTGTCTGATATGGGTTTTGGTTGTAGCACAAAAGTCCAATGCACAGGACTGCCACTGGCACCAGCAAATACCCTGTGCTTTGCTGCAGCTAAGTACATAAGCAGGTGAGTAATTCCCCCTATGAAAGTGGCACTAGTCATAGAATTTAAGTACACAGCAGAACACTTGAGGTTGCACTCAGATCCTGGACAGCAAGTCTACTTTTCTTGCCTAAATGTAAAAGTTAAATGTAAAAATTGAAAGATACTTAAAGACAAGCAGGTGTTTATGGAAGGTAGGGTTTGATTGTAACTCTGTATGAAATTATTTATTATTATTATTATTNATACAAAATTCATATTGAGAATATTCTATGATAATTTAAGCACTGAAAAAAGGAACAAAGGTTGGGAAAAAAGTGTGGGGGTTTTTTACAGAACTATGACCTCTTTCCTACCAAGCCTCAAATTTTATATCCTCCTTTCAAATGCATTTTGCCTCTTGTTTAATAATGTCAAGGATTCATAAATAAAACATCTACTACATCAGATATCAGAATGTCACCTTCTGATAAATCTACCTAGTCTAAGGAAAAAAAAAAAACAAAAAAACAAAAAACCTGACCCAACTATATCCCATCCATGTAAAGTTACTCTTCTAATTTATTACATTTTTCCAAATTATTATATACTCTTTTTTTTGTTGTAAAATGTACTCCAAAGCATATTACTTGAAAGCTGCACATGCAAATTAATCAGCTGTTTCTTTTGCAAATATATTCTTTCTTTCAAAGCCTGACTTCTAATGTGCAAAGCTGTCACCACCCTAATGTGCCACTGCTGTGGCATGTGTAGTAATAGCATTTATAGTCATGAAGAGACATTTTTTCAGAAAGACCTAAGTTGATTCCATATTCTGAAAGATAAGGCACTATCTGCATTCAGTGCTGCCATTTAAAACAAAAAGCAAAATATCAAAACAGAAGATGCAAAGCATAGATTATTGCACAGGCAAAAGACTGGCACAGAATATTAAGTTTCTACAGAAATTAACATCAGAATTAGCACAGCCATGCTGTCTTTAAATTCTTTCCATTTCACAAAGTCGTGCTGAATTACACAGAGTTTTTGCTGAAGGCGCAGCTGGCTTGTTGTGGTTCCTGGGATGCAGATGCATATTAATGGCTGTTTGAAAAGGATAATAGTGTATAAGAAATAATCAATGCATTGTTTTCTTCCTGTTGAAGAGGTTATCAGTCTGCTCCCACACACACTGCAGTTTGCTGTCTTGAAAACAGGAAATTAGGACTCCTGAACACTGGATCAGGACAATGTCTGCAAAGGCTGGTGCAGGAAAACCCTAGGTACATTAAACCCATGACTGCTTCTCCAGGGTGTTAGAGCAGCTGTGTATCAGAAGTGCTAGCATAGTGTAAACTATCAGAAAAATTCAATGCAATTACCCTGTAAAGAACCAGCAGCAACCAAAACCATATTGCGATGTCTCCTGCTTTAGAAAATTAACCTTTAGAAATGGCTAGTGTCAGGCTTCACAGGCCAGATCAGTCATAAACAGCTGTACAGGTCATATGTTTCTGTTGTAATCCTTCATTTGTGATATACAGTATTTTTCTTAAATCTGAAGAAACTGGATATTGAAGGATTGTGTTTAATGTCATTACTGGAGTGATGCAAAAGTCTTGGCTTTGTTCTTTTTCTTTGAGCAAACTCTTGCAGATAGCTCATAGATTATTTACACAAACTTTAGAAAAATAAGAGAACATGACATGATGTTTGGGTTTCATTTTTGAAAGGCTGTTTGATGAGACTGCAAGTGTTTGACTCAGAAAGCTCAGGCACAGAAATGGTTTCCAACAGTGTACACGGGGCCAAAGGGCTGTAAGGGTCAGTTCACAGTAAAGCTGAACAAGAATGACACTAAATGTAATGCAGCTCTAAAACAATTCCTCCTCAAAGAGGCTTCGCTCTCCTTTCTCAGGCTGGGGTAAATGCTTGAAGGTCAGGAGGCCACAGTGCTTGTCAGTGCATTCAATGCACATTAAAAAGACAGGCTATTAAGGAAAGGTCTCTGACATTTACTTGGGAACCAACCCTCCCCTCTTCCACTTGTCCCCTTCCCCAGTTTCAACACATTCTCTAATTAAGCATCAATACAATGTAGTATAATTGATGTAGTAGTCATTACCAGGAATTGCCCATTCTCCTATCAAATCAGAGTGTACAGAAAGGGCCGTGTTTGAAATGGGTGAACTTAATTGCCCGATGGTTCCCAAGAGGGCTGTACAAATAGATCAAGACATCACACACAGACAACTGATCTCAGCCCTGACACAAGCTTTTTGTCACTCCCTCATCCATCTTTGCTTACTAGGGATAATAGTGGCTGGAGTCCACACCGGACAATTTAATAAATAAGAGCACTGGATGTGTTTCAAATGAAGCATCCCAGAATGCAGGATTTAGTGACATTTTGATTAAAGGTCCATACATAATGAAGGCTTTTTATGAGGCAGCTGCTTAAAAGACAATCTATTTGAGCAAAAACAGAGCAGGGTAGCTGGTATCCCTTGGCAATTTACTGTGAAACATTTGTTTGCTTCACAATGATCTGGTTCACAATCACAACCACTTGCATGGTTGGCTGATTAAATCAGTATCTCTAGCAATCATTACAGAGAGCAAAGAAAAAAACAATTACTAACGTAATGCCCTTCTGCGCTATGCAAAGCAGTCATATCACAAAGATGCATTCCTTTTCTTATTTCAGCACCTTGTTCTCTGTTTCCATTTCCCAGTATAAAGCACTAGGTTTTTAAGTTACAGACTCATAAATAATAGTTAAGAAAAGTGCTAATCCAGAGCAGTGGTGTTAGCTGTTCTGAAGGGAGTGCACTACCAACAGTTTAGTAAACAATTACATATTCACTGATACTGATCTAGGAAAGTACTGATTTCCTTTAAAAGGAAGGGAGGGAAGGGAAGGGAAGGGAAGGGAAGGGAAGGGAAGGGAAGGGAAGGGAAGGGAAGGGAGGAAGGAAATACAAATAGAAACAACAGTAATCTGAATCTGATCAGGCAAAGAGCACTCTCCACCTCAGGCTGCCTCTCCCTGTGCTGCAATCTGCACTGTGACAAGTAAAGATATGCCTTGGTTCTAACATGGGTTATCAGAAGCAGCTACAGAATATTTAAAAGGCACGGATAGGAAGTATCAGGGAACAGAAAAGAAGAAAATAAGAAAGAGCTTGACAAGCAGAGAAAATGTCAACTCTGGAGGGTCATGCTGCATTTATTTAGGCCTAGCTGGGTGTCAGCAAGTAGAAAGGAGCAATAGATGGCAAGGAGAGAAAGTGGGAATGAAGGGACAGCTCATATTACAGAAGCATAAACTAAAAGATTGAATTGCTTAATTTAGATAAATCTCTGTGAATGAGCACATTTCAACTTTTTTTTTTTAAATTTTATTTATAAAATGCTACCCTAGGTAGTTTCCAAATTGCTTAGTGCAAAACCTGTCAATATCATTAGAGAAAGATGAAGGAGTCTTTTAAACTAGGTGCAGTTTCTGTATTTCTCTTCATTGCCATGACTGTAATACACTTTTGCTGTGACAACATACCAGATTCCAAGGATACATTGAATGTCTCGACAGCTCTGAATATGTAACATTCTCCAGATGGAAGGGAAGGCTAAAACTTTTGTACACCTGTGTTCACCATAAAGATAGCTCTGAAAAAGCAGAGCCATCCATACCTTTGCCAGACACTCATTCACAAAGTGTCACAGTCTGTAGAATTATCTTCTCCATAAGCATATTTTTCATAATTTTCTTTTTACTTTTGTCCATATCTGACATGTTTGACTAGCAGTTTCTACATCAAGTTCTTTCTTGCCTGTTTCATTACATGCATGAATTAGTAGCACCTGAGTATCTTACACAACGTGTGTAACTCAAACAAAATTGCCTGCAACTAAGCACTAACTCATTAGGCAAATTTTGTCAAAAATTCTAGTTAGATTGCACAGAAATCATAAGACAGGCCTCAGATTCAAGGGGTTTGAAATGTATTTATGCTTAAATCTAATATTCAGAGTATTTTTATTTTACCTTGACCTGAACCAGGTTACTTGAATAGCTTACAATGGCCCTTTTAGTATTAGTCCAACTTCAAGAGGTACTAAAGGCAACCAGACCCTTCACTGATTTTATTGTTGGAAAGTTTAAGCAGTACTAACAGGTGCATTCTTTATGTACAGACAAAATATATTAATCTGGCATCGATTAAGAGTGGTTTGTTTCACTGCTACATGTTTAGTGTTCTGTTACCTGGTTAACTGTATAGATAGAGGCTATATTCATACTGTAACTTTACACAGTGCTTAGGAATACAGATGACATCTCTGAATGTTTTGTTAGTACAAAGCTGATTTATTTTTCAGTGTCTAAGGAATCTGTGTACCCAATCCTCATTACATTAATGACAATCTAAGGCATATCTGCTTTAGATTCTCTAAGTTTCCTCTTTGGAATTTTCTGCCTCATACTATTGATGGTGTGGGGAAGTCAAGTGCCTGAACTGGGCTTTCTGATCCACACCTTAGGATTGTGTCATGGGGTAAATAGTACAGGAGCTTTCACATGGTTGTTTTGAAAAAAAAAACCAAAAAACCATTCCTTTACTAAAATGTCAGTCTGTCTCTCAACAAAATCACCCTTTTAAATTCAAGTGAGAGTTTGAGAATGGGTCAGCCTACCACATCCACAGCCACCCAATCTGTGTGGGTAAACAAGAAGGTAAACAGAGACATCTGACCAGCCCCCATTTGCAGAATTAGCATGTCTTTTCTCTGCTACCAATCATGATTGCAGAAGGCCAACCAGAAAGCATTCTGAGATCAACTGATGTTTAAAAGGCCCTTATCACACAACAAAGTAGCACAATCAAAATTTTATCCATTTATACCCCTTTCTAAGCATGTCAGTGAAACATAATCTTTTTTTAATTTAGAATAGAGTGCAGTGCTATGTGAGATCTGTTGCTGCACTACAAGTGATGATACTTTAGATAAGAAGGATGAGATAGCTTTCAGTCTTACAAAGGTAACAGACCACTTTAATGAAAGTTTAGAATTAGTGTTTAATATTTCATCAACTTAACACTTTGATTTATGTAGGCTACTGTATGTCCTCAAAGGGAAAGAGGAGAGTACTTTTACAGAAGAGCATTTGGGGAGAAAAATGTTGACATTTCTACTCAAGTTAAACTCCTAATTGTGTATAAATCTTTTATAGTTCTCTATTTCTCTGAATACATTACTTTCACATTGCAACAACAAAATCAGACATTTCTAAATTGTTGTTTATTATAAAATCTCATTATAAAACACTAGCTTCTCATAACGTCCAGTACAAAAACAGCACTAGCATCAGACATCGAGAGAAGTATTATTGCACACACAATACAAGTCATGTTCTTCAACTCTGTAAAAATCCTTTATTGAGACACCTAATAGCAGTTCTTGGTAAAGCAAATGGAGGCAAAACAATGATGTGCCATGAAAAGGCCAAAGAAGAACAGAGTAATAGATTTACATATAAAAGTCGTGAAATTTTTAGTAATGGTGTCAGATTTGGAGATCTTCACACTAAGTATGTAGTATTCGTGGAAAAGAAAGGCCTGTGTATGTAAACTTTAATATCACAATACAAGGGTTTTCTCTGTACACACTCTCTTTTTATACTATACAACAAGATATTGAAAATGTGCATGAGATATTGAAAATGTGCATCAAGATGTGCTGTAAAATAATCTGATGGGTATCTGCTTCTTACAAAAGCAAGATAGTGGCAGCTTGGTTACCACACTCTTGACAACTTCTAGATACAAAATAACCAACTAGCACGTTTTGCACTAGCAAACTGTAAAACCTGTCGCTACCCAGTACCATAATAAGATTGAAGTATTCTCTCTTCTCCACTTCTGATGAAATACCTCAAAATTATCTCTTACTCTACCTAAAATTTTATGTCCCTTAGCAAATGCACATTTACCCCTGTTGACTTTTGCGATGTCCTAATGTCCTTTCAAACGCCAATCCAAAAAGTGTGTCAGCAGGAGGAGAGTCACATCATCATTCACAGTCCATTGGTAGTGGTCTCAAAGAGGGAAAGTGGGCAGATTGATTTTGTTCCCATAACAAAAAAGTAAGTGACCTATGAAATGTGAAGTTGACCTTTTATTTGTTATCAGTCAAGGGACAAGGGAAAGGAACCACCCTCTTTGTTATGCTTATTGGCCTTTTGTCAACACTACATGCTCCAAATTGGTATTTCCTGAAAGGCTAAACAAATTACAAGTGACCTGCCAAGTCATAAAGGAAATCATGGCAGAACCATGAAAAGAATCACTGTCCTTGTGATGGCTTCACTAGACTTTTGAGCAAGAAGTGGAAGCAGAACTATCTTAGTCCTGCAAATCTCTAACCTCTCCAATCCCCTAATATCCAGAGCGAAGCAGCAAGCAAAACTATCCAGAGCAGTTGTCTCTCCACATCCACCCAAATCAGCACTCACTTGATGCAGTAAAATACACAACTCATGCTACATTACTTTGCACTATTTTTACACTGCTATAAGTTGATTTGATTTGATTTAGCAGCTTCCACAGTAAGAGTGACATGGCAACACAAGAAGCCAAGTTCTACTATTCCATTGTGAAAACCTGACATTAACCAACAAGGCATTTAAAATTTAATAAGAAAATCCAATTAACAGCTTTGTGTGTGGCTGTATTTAAATAGTAAGCCATTATTTATTTATAAAACTATCTGATATGGATATAATGAGATGTTACCTGCTCCTTTTCAAGCATACCTCTCCCAAAAGCAAAGGACAACCACTCAGGGACAACCACATCTCTGATGTCCCCAGGCGTCATGTCATCTTCAGGCACTCCAGACCAGAAGGGCTCATGGACTGGTCACAACTCATTCTTACAGAACTGTGTTTACTCACACCTCCCCTAAGGAAATACTACTCACTTTACACAGTTGTAAAGTTTAACACTGTATTTCTCATACAGAGCTTTATTTCAATCATGGCACTATGCCAGAAAGCCAAACAATTGGCAAAGTACTCCTCTCTTGTAGCTTGAATCCAAACTATAAATATATTTAATAGACAGTTATGAAGTTCCTCATGCATTAGCTCATGCCTTCTCCCAACAGTTCTCATCTTCTGTCATATAGATACCATTCAGGTCATTGTCTATCCATATGCTAAACACACTCTCAAGCTCCAGTTACTAGCAAACAGCACAAGTTTCATTTGTGCTGCGTGTTTTCAAATTCCTATTTAGATGTTTCTGCACATCTTCTGCTACAGGTGTTTTGTGCAGACTTGTGCTGGTCACTTCAGTGACTATGCACAGCCTACTCAATAGTTTTAACTTCTTAATCATCCATATATTCAAGTGCCCATTACTTAAGAGACATGCATATGGTAGACTTAGTATTTTTTAGATTCATGTAACACTGCTTCAGCCTGAAGTAAAGAAAAAAAGAAAAAGGATGCTATGACAGGTTCCTTTCAGCCAAATTCTATCAATCCACTAAAACTCTTAATGCACATAATGTCACTGTTTAAACACTTAAATAACGGGATTCTTTCACTGCACTTATTGAAGCCTGTGTAAAGAGGGGGGNTTCAAGAAGTTATTTGTATTTTTTAAAAAGGTTAAAGCAAACTTACATATGCGCTCCAGGCAAACCCAACCATTTTCATTCTCCCTAAAAATGTTTTAAACAAAGTGACAGGATGAAGAATAACAAACAAACAAAAAAGAAACTGGTACTAGAGAAACACAAAGATGTTTTTTTAAAGTAAGCATATCGTTTTCTCTGTTGTCTGCACTGTTTTGTTTTGGGTTTTTTTGCATAGTTCTGTTTCCAAAAGATGCAAAGCAGTTATAAAATACTTTCAACAACTGCCCACTTTTATTGGTTATCTACCATCTCCACAATCGCAATTACTTCCATGATTCTATATAATCAACTACTTTCAGTAAAAAGCCACTCTAACTGATGACACACGTTAAAATTGCATCATTTAACAAGGAAAATCACAGCACATACCCAAAATGTTCAACATGGTCTTTGGGTGTTAGCACTAAGCCAAAACTCCTTGCACCTTTATCACACAGAGTAAAGGCATCCATAAATATGGAGCTTGACATGCTGACAGCAACTGTGCAACAGTAATTGCATCTTATATTTGACATTGTTTTGGGGAATTTGATGAGCTCCAGTTTCAGTACCACAGTAAAAAATTGATACTTCAGGAAAGGACAGGGGAATGGAATAATGAAGTAGTGAAAGAAGAGACTTCTGGGCACATGGGGTTTTTTCCTTCTTTATTGTGGGCCTGCTTCTCTACAAACAGCAAGTGTCTGCTATAAAGTGATATAAATTTCTTCAAATTATAACAATTTCAAAGAAATAAAAAGTAGAAGGGATGGAGGGTGGAAAGGCTGTGAAACCTTGCTGGATTTTTTCATCACTTTCAAAATGTTCACTGATGTCAGTAATGCCAGGATTTTCCCAAGGAAAAACAGTGAATTTTTAAAATGTCCTGAGTAATATCACAGAAACAGAAGCTGTGTTCATACTTGCAAATACTGTAGCACATCAGGGGCAAATCTGGTGAGCAAAGCAGTTGTGCTGAGGACCAAATGCCTAAAACACGTGCACTTGGGGAATTTTACTTAGGGCTTCATTATAGTTTGGTCCTGTAGACTGAATGCCTGTGAGCAGTTCAAGAACGTTACTCATGCTTCTTCAGTTAATTTTCATCTGGAACAAAATTTGTGTGCACCAATATAACTTTGCAGTGTGACATTCCTCCTCTGAACTTAAATGCTAAACAAACCAGAATCTACAGCTAAACTTAGTAAGCTCTTGCAATAATATTTGTATTCCCTTTCTCACAGTCAAGAGAACTTCCAGTGCTATTCCTCCTTTGCTTGGAAATAACTTTTTTTTTTTTAATTGAGACCACTGCAAAATAGTTTGCAACATAAAGATTTTTTTATGCTCATTTTATGCCTTTATCCCTTATCTTCATTGCAATCATTCCACCAAATCAAAATGCATTCAACTACTCATAAGAATATGGAAGATCAGAAGGTTTTGTCTCAAGTACAAGAACTGCTGTGTAGCTCTGAGGTACTCACACAATAGGAGGGGATGAGAGTTCATTGTCTACTTTGGCAATACATCAAGTGCTATGAAAATAAAGTTTTCAACTCATATTCTTAAGACTTATTATCAGTCTAAAAGGGGAATTTCATTTATGCAGCTGTCCAGATGCTATCCTAGGTGGTTTATGCTGCAGAATTCACTAAATGATACATTGATAAGTTATTTTTAAACTTTCTCGCAGAAAGCGATCCTGCAGATGAAAGCATGTCACAAAGGGCATCCTCTTGTATATAAATGAGGCAGTTAGAGGATGTTTTATGTGTACTTTGAGATAATTTACAGTGATGGATGATATTTGCACTCAAGTGTTCATGTAGAACAGTGGCCACTGGATGTAATAATTCAGTAGACAATGCTCATTACAAAAGTATGAAATACTTCTTACCGCTTCTATTTCAAGGTATTTTAAAGATAATGCAATTATACACAGAAAAAATAATATTTTTAATTTTAAATTTTTGTAATAAAAATAAACAACACGAGAAATGTTATTATTTTCACAGTAGTTTTAATCACCTAGTTGTTTAAATAAGGGCATATGTGTGTATATGTATTCAGATAGTGAAGCAGGTAAGGTGTGTTACAGGAAGGTTGACTATTTATATGAATGAGGGCCTGAGTATTACATGGAGCTTGAAGATAAGCCAAAGAAATAAATGGGACGCAAGCTGGGGGAAGGAGGCTTGGATGAACATGGCACACACTGGCAGTAAAAAGCACTTGTCTGAGGTGGTCAGTTCTGGGGCTCTACAACATACTACAGCACTGAGTACTGAATTTTATTATAAATAATTATTTCTTCTGCAGTAACATGTGGGAATTCACACTGTATGGCTACAAACCAGGGAGTACAAAGATCATCTCTGTAGCAACAAGTCACCAGTTAAAGTGTGGATCTTGCAAAATTCTGCTTCCAGCTGGATGGAGAAGAGCCATTTCCACTCTGAAACCTGTGTTAGCCCTGTCCCCCACATTAGCTAGGCCAGCAGTGCTGCTGACAGGGCTCTGTACACTCTGTCTGCCAGAGAGCTTGCTGTTCCAGCAAAGTGAGCTTGTATTTGCCCATATATATGGTCACAGTCTAAGGAACACCTCAGTCATATGCAAAGGTCTCATGTCTCTGTCAGCTTTTTACACTTCAGGTGCAAAACAGAACTGCCATGTGTCAAGCACGTGACATGCAATCCCTGCTGTCAGACCGTATCCTTACAGGGGAATACCTGAGTGGCTCTGGGAATACAATTGTCTCACATCATTTCACTCTCAGCTGAGGACTTCAGACATCTAATTAAGACAAAAAGAATCAAACATATCAGTAACAATGCAGATGTTAAGAAGTTAGGAAAAAAAAAACAAAACCCCTCAACTGCTAATGCTTGCAAAGGGTTAGCTCAGATCAGAGTTTGGCCTGCAGGCTCACAGCTTTTTAATTATGACAAGCATTATCCAACTTGGGAAGTGATGCCTAGGTTACTGAGGATACTTTATCCACTCTTACGTTAAATAGAAACTCAGCACTTTTTGTTGTTGTTGTTTTGGGATTTTTGGGTGGGGTTTTTTGTTTGTGTTTTGGTTTTGGGGGGGTTTTTTGAGTGCACTAGAGTACAAAGGAAGTAAAAAAAAAATAAAATAAAAAAATAAAATATTCTGCCAGAAAACTGCACCTCAAGCAAGATAACCACTCTGCTAACAAATTACTCCAGTGGAACCTCACCATATGTTGCTTGCATGGTACCTGTTGATTTTTAGGCTTCAGGCAGCCACAGAGAGATTCAGAGAATCTTGATGATACAGCAGAGGTGTAAAACTTTTATTAAATACCATATTTAAGATGACCTTCAAGAAAATTGCCTGGCAACTACACTCACCTTCATGCAGTGTGGTCAACTCTCTTGGCAAGCCAGAGCCCCAAGACTGAAATATTATTGAGTGTGGAATGATAAAACTTCAAGAGAAATATGATTTTTTCTTTCTTTATAGAACTTGTGCCAATGTTTTACCTGTCACAGGAGAGTAAGTGTGAACATCGTATTCTGCCCATTTAATTTTATCTTTCTGGCATCAATTCCAAAGGGCTTGTAGTTCAACCAGCTCAGAAAACAGCAGATTCTTTATCAATGAAGAATGACACTATGACTCTCTGATATTGGTCCTGTCAATATCCCATAACCTGTGGCCTCAGAAACCATTTCTAGAAGCAAAGGGACATACAGATTACAGTGCTGTTCACTCCTTAGTCTGTCTGTTGAGAGAATCCTGCTATGCCCTCTGGGTCTGGTGGCATCCATTCAGTTATGGGTCTGATGCAGTTAATGCATTCCTCCCAGCTCCCACTGCTGCTGGGTGGAACCAGCAGGGATTTAGCACAAGAATCTAACAGGGTTGTGGTTCCCAAGGACAGCATACCTCCATGTCATATGAAACAGCCAAATCCTCATCGCATTCAGAAGAGTAACATGCTCTCTACTGCATACAGGGAATCACTCTATACACCTCTGCTTTCAAACAGTGAAGTACAGGAATTTGGAGGGATATAACACGAAAATTCAAAAGCACAGTGTAAAAAACATGCAATATCTGGACACCAGTTTCTTGAAAACCTTTGCACAGACACATTTCTGACAGTTGTTTTGGTTTAAACATATATTTCAAGTCCATCATATACAAATAATATTTAATTATTAAAGATTATGAGGAATTATGAAAACCAGAATGTGTTAGCTATAAACATAATTAAAAAAAAAAAAACAAAAACATGGCATGTTTTTAAATCATAGAATTTCTTGCCAAAGTTTCTGTTAATTCATTTCCAGCTTCATTGCTTTTGTATTTGCCAGTCTCAGTTATGGTCTACTAGATGCAATGTAAAGTAAAATGAATCAATCTAAAGAGCAGTTTAATATTTTTGAGAAGTTTAACAAAAATGGTCTTTTCCTACTTATTATTTTTAAATAGATATCCATTCACATTCAAGTGTCAGCTTGGCCTGACAATTCTTGTTTAGGTTCTTTATGGCAGGTTTTCTTTTTTTTTTTTT
>VXBX01001369.1:405926-432575 GCA_013400415.1 Scytalopus superciliaris
CATTAAAAAAGAAAACATGAAAAAAAATATTGGGGGGGGATAGTTGAAGAGATCTACACAGATAAAGAAATTCTTACCAAAATTCTTTGGACAACAATGTAAATTTTTTCAACTTACTATTACACATTGTAACTCCTGTGCCAGCTGATACAAAAGATACCAATTCCATTACATTACCAGAAAATAAAAGACATATTGCTTTTGCTTATTTAGAGTCTACAACTGGGCAACATGACATGGAAATGATTCATTTTTCTGTCTAGAAAAGTTTTGGTCTTTACTATGATTTGTAATTCCCAGAATTAACTTTTGTTTCTTAGAGAGTCTAACATCTACAGTTTTGTGTCTTAGATATTTCATACTTCTCTTCTATAAAGTCCTCTTGGTCAATGTCAAAACACTTTTACAAGCTAGGTCTTTCTGAATCCCAGGACACTGCAAAATTATATCATCTTTTTGAAAAGTACATATATAAGAAGCTTCTGTAAGACTCAGTGATAGATAAAAGAAAACCTGCTAATAAAATACAGACAGAAATAAAAAAAGGGATAAATAGGGGCATTGTGGTGCTCAGGCTCTGACAGCCAGAAGAACAATCAAGACAGATTATTGGCCTCTTTCAGCCTCTTCAGCACAAGACCGGCTTGAAAAACTGATCTTATTTAAAGAGGCTGAATGGAAATAAAATGCCTACTCCATGTGGCTAATCACTGCTCTCTTCATCCTTTGAGTCTGAGTCCTTCCTGAATTATGTCCTTTAGTTGGTCAGGAAATTCTCTAACAATGTGTAACCCCAGAACTGGAGGAGGGGTCATATACACAGATATTTTTCTAGACTTTCCAAGATGCTGCAGCAAGGTCAGCTTTTTTCACTTGCTGCTATCTGAATGCTCATGGTACCTTAAACACAGTTTAAATGGATGATTTTAGACTTTTGTTATCATCTTCATATCAATTCCCTCTTCAATTTTCTTTTGCTAAAAATAACTAAATTTAATTAAAAATATTTATTTAACGGTATTTCTGTTTACTTCCATAATGCCATCTGAAATACTCTGTAATAACTCCTGACATCCTTCGCGTATTTTTCCAGAGCACAGTAATTGCTTGCTATAACCCTAGGTCAGTCTTTGTTCTAATTTTTTCCTTGTTTTTTCCCCTCCCCTTGAAATATTAAATATTTCTTCTGACACATAAGATTTACAGTAGATAATTGTGTTGGTTTTGGCTGGGCTAGAGTTAACTTTCTTCAGAGTAGTTGGTATGAGGCTGTGCTTTGGGTTTATGCTGGAAAGAGTGTTGATAATTCAGTGGTATTTTAGTTATTGCTGAGCAGTGTCTGCACAGCATCAAGGTTCTTTCAGCTTCACCCAACCCTACCAGAGAGGATGCTGGGGATGCCTAGGTATTTAGGAGGGGACACAGCTGGGACAGCTGGCTCCAACTGACCTAAGGGATATTCCAGACCATATGGTGTTATGCTCAGCATATTAAGAGTGGTGAAGAAGAAGAAAGGGAGGGGATATTTGAAGCCATGGCATTTGTCTTCCCAAATGACTATTGAATGTGATGGAGCCCTGCTTTCCTAGTGGTAGCTGAACACCTGCCCTCCCTCATGGGAAGTGGGGAATGAATTGCTTGGTTTAGTTTGCTTGTGTGTGCAGCCTTTGCTTTATCTATTGAACTGTCTTTATCTCAACCCAAAAGTTTTCTCACTTCTGCTCCTCAGATTCTTCCCCCCCATCCCAGCAGCAGAGTGAGCAATTGGCAGTGTGAGGCTCAGTTGCCAGCTGGGGCCAAAGCATAACAATGATTTCCACAGATTCAGAAGCTGTCCCTTTAGAGCTCTAAAATATATGCTGTCTGGACCTGCACATTTACAGACTGTGTAAGTCTAACTAATACTCCGTTATGCTTCCTCGGGGATATGCAAAGGTGACAGTTTGACAACTGCTTGGGGATAATGAAGTTCAAATGTTCTGAGGTTGAGGACATGGCTGGTTGATGAAAACTGAGTGGCCATCTTTTGTATTATCCCATGGTCTTAAAGATATATATAAAAATCAAAAGAGTAGGAATCTGCATTTAGTTTTTCAGGATGCCATTTGAACAAGTCTGTTTTAAGTTTTGCTGTAGGCCCAATACTCTCCTGTTTGGTTTTCTTTTTATCTTACTTTACCATTATCAAGACTCTGAATCTTTTTGTATGCCTCCACTGCTGTAATAATGTGCTATCTGCTTCATTTCTATCTTTTTCACGCTTCTTCTAGATTTTTCTGTAGTCTTTTGAGACACAACTTTCTGACATGTGCAGCTATAATTTCTACCATTTTTAAAGTCCTACTGATTACTAAAATTTGTGTCATGAATGTGCTTCTTTAGGATAAATTTATAAATTCAGAAAAAGAAAATGCATATAAACAAACAAAAAAGTTGAGCTACATTTATGGTTCAGTCATTCAAGAAACATTTTATTTTTATCACAGCAGCAGTCATAGAAAAAAACCTCTTGAATTATGTACTATAAAAGATCTGCATGCCACTGTATAATGGCTGTCTTCAATTAGTCTATTGAGCTGCTTAGACTGAGGTAGGATTTCAGTCTGACAAAGCTCCTGCCACATTTTTTGTATGGGATTTTATTTTCAAGAGAAATCTTGTTATATGTAAATTAATTACTAGATCCAGGCTCAAATTGCAAGCAGATCAGATGAGTTGTTACATTAATAGTTTGCCGCTAATCTAATGCCACATTTAGTTAAAAAAACAGGCTCCACATTCTCTTGACTGGACTCCACAGCCTCCTATGAGTCTTGATCCATGAGAACCTGTCACAAATTTAGCAGCAATAGCACAGTCCAAGAAGAATTGCCAGGACCACTGCATGCCTGAGTAGGATGACAAGCTGAGAGTGAATAAATCCAGAACCAGGTACCAGAAAACTAGTTTTATGATCAACTGCCTTACAGTGTAAATGGAGCAGAGTGCTTCTTCTTGCTTTTATTTATCTGTGGAGAAAAGGTGCTTAATCTTTCCAGTTGCTGAAAGATAAGGAGAGGTTTCAGAGAAAAAGTGGCAGCTCGTATGGGAATCTCTATGTTTAGTAACACCTGAATCACACTGTTCCTGCTAAGGCAACTAATTTTCCTCACTACAAAGGAAAATTTGTGTCACATAAATACATTTTGTGTTGAAGTTTTTTAATGTTGGTTATGATGGAATTGAAGAAGATAAATATTTATAGAAAAAGAGGTGCTAGTCTGTGAAACTTATTTAATTAGTGCCTACTACTTTAAAATCTCAGTGCATTACAATCTGAAATCAACACAGCATCCCTGTGTTGTAATTCTCTGCAGTTCAGACAAGAGACTTAAGGAAACCAAGTGTCAGTCAAGGCTCTAGAGGAAGCGTTTGGTTCTTAGATCACTGCAGATTTGGGCTGTTGTCATTACTCCTTCCTTGCAGAAATAGAAGAAATATATCCTTAAAGCACAAAAGAGGTGCACTGGCTTTTTGTCATGATACTCAATGTCAGAGCTGGGCAAGAGCAGTAACTAAAAAATTCAAATTTGTATGTCATATTCGAGTTCAGGAATGAATCGCACCTGACAGCTTCCTTTACTGGCTAAGCTGCATAGCAAAGGCACCGAGGACATGGCCAAGGTTCATCTCCTCTCACCTCTGCACCAATTGAAGTCCCTCGTGCAGGAGAAGTGTGCAGAGTGGGGAGGAACAGCCAGTATGTTGCAGAAGGAGAGTCACAATCTGGGCAGATGGAGTTAGCTCACATCTACAAGAGGTGACAGAGCACATTAAAAAGAAGAAAAAAAGTAAGGGAGAGACAGCTAGTGCCAGCTTCCAGCAAGTATTTTGGAATGCCTCCAGCCACCCTTCAAAAGTGGCCACGTGCACATCAGACACTGCAGTTGCCTCTCACAGCTGCCCTGGGATTGCTCTCCAGCAACATCAACATGTGCCCCATGTCCAGCACTAGCACTGGGCTCTTGAAAGACTCAAGAATTAAGTGGGGCTGAAGGCCCCTAAAATTAATACCTTTGTCAATGCTAGAAGGCATGGATGGAAATGACTAACTGAGGAAGCCCTGCCCATGCTGCTGTTCTCAGTGAGTATTTCTAGTTGTCAGGCTGACACTTTGACAAGTGGCAAATGTCTCCTGATGAAAACCATTAAAAATGTGGTGACTGTTTATGAAGTGCTATGTTTTGGCATGTCGCCCTAAGCCACAATGTATCAACAGCTCCAGAGGAGATCCTCTTTGGGGCCCTTACTGGAACTAGGAATAGAAAAATCTCTGACACCTCTTTAAAAAGTTGAATTTGAAACACCAAAAGCTAACACATAAAGTGCAGTGAACACAAAGCTGTGCTGTCTAGTCACCCTTTTTCAGCTGTCCTTTGAGAGCTACACATTTGTGGAGTGCCAGGGCTGCAGTTCCAGACAGTCCTTACATGGGCTGCAAGCCTGGGAGAAATACATTTCCTGTCTGTTGCCTTCTGCAACATCATGATGTACAGGCAAATCTTCCACAAGGGACATACATAAGAAGCATTTATGCTGTTGTGTGATTAGTTTCAAGAATCTGACTACCTAATGTGAAAAAAAGCATATAAATATTCCAAATATGGAAGTTACTTCCATTTTTACCATTAGATTCTTAGCAATTCCAGAAATCTAGATTAAATTCCTCAGTTAAACAACCCAAGATTAGTTTGAGCACAAGCAACTCCTAAGATCTTACAAACCTCTCTTTACAAAGACTAACTGCAAACCTGGGACACTCAAGCTGACACAATGCCAGGTGGCAACTCTCGTAGCAAGTCTCTTTAATTCTCACCATCCTATCCCTACAGTTTCACAGCATGGAAAAAACCACAGGTGTCTGGATGAGCCACAGGTAGGAATCTCTCTGTAAGTGCCCCACTAAGCACTTTGCAGAGCCACAACTCAGGCATATGTGTCTTTTCCCTTAAGAGGATCATGCTACTTGAGGATTTGTCACTCCTGTGCTTCAGCCACCAAGGGATTCATTCTTGAACTAGAAAAGAGATGACTGTGGTCAGGGAAGTTTGAAAACAGGGCAGTAAGTATAAAGGTTATCAGTGGTTTAAGGTGTGTGCCTATTCAGGACAAAGAGCACTTTGCTGTGGGGTTCTCAATTTCTTCTCACTGATGGAAGCAGGGCCCAGAAAGTCTATACACATATATTGTAGTTGTTCTGCATTTCTGTCTATAGCTGATGGGTTTAAAGCTGTGCTGGTGTTGACACTTCAGTTTAACATCATATCACAGAGTAGCTTCCCCAAGACAGAGGTAAGCAGGTATCAATTACAACTGATGTCTGCATTTCTAATAAAGTCTTCCCTGTAAAATGGACTTTTCTGTAGGGTGGTGTTTTCTGGAATTTTTTGCTGGGGAGAACATAGGTTACACTGCATTTGAGATTTTATGGCCTAGACATGCTCTGCCTTTTGCAACCTATGCCTTCCATACCACTGACTTTCTGGTGCAGCTGTTGGATCAGTCCCGGCTCTCCAACACTTGGTTGGCAAAGCTGTAGCTAGCCACTTTCCCACAGTCAGGAACACCTGGGGGTAGATCCTGCCCTCTGACCATTGTCTAGTGGAAAATGCTGCATGTGTACATCACTTCCATAGGATTAGGGTAAATGTTCTAAATAAATTTGCAGATAAATACTCAAAGGCTATAAAGATCTATAAATTGTTTTCAAAAAGCACAGGCAATCAGACTATATGCACACAGTTGTTGCTGCTTTCTCTTAACAGATAACATAATTTTAATTTCTATGGTTTGTTTTCTTGAAGTACCAACTCTTTCATTTTCTTAGAAGAGGTATCTGAGTTTTAGCCTGGAATGGACAAAGTTTTGTGGAGAACACTGTAAGGTATGAGCAATAGCTTTACAAAGAAAGAAGGGAGGTATCAGAAGAGACATAGGATAGATTTTTTTCAATAATGTTCATAACATTACATTAAGTAGTCTCAGTCTTCAACACAAAGAGAAACATTTAGAAATATGAACTTTTAAAACCTTTTTATTTTCCCCGAAGGGAAGGAAAACAGGGGGAGTATGTCCAACCTACAGGTTCTGAGATCCTGTAATTCCTAAGCCAGAAATGACAGAAAAGATGATACTATGTAATTGCCACAGTGTAGGTTTGCACTCAGACAGGAGGATCACAGTTCCTCCTTGCTTCTTCAAACCACCATCTTGCCCATCTGTTTTATGAACCTTTTACTTTAACAGCATGGAATTTGGCCTCTTCCATGAAACTCCTGCCATGAAAAATTCTATTTTATGGGATACAAACCAAAAATACTGCTGCACGAAGAGCATGGGAATAATGTTTCACAAGAAGATGATTTTGTTAACCATTACCTTTAAGAGCAGTGACTAGAATTCAAAAATGTGGACATATATTACTTTCACACAAATAATGTCCCCCTAGTCTGAAGGTCTGAAATTGCTTAAATGTAAATTCCAGTAAGAAAAGTACTATTAAATGAGAGCAGAGACAACGTTTTAGAAACTAACCAGCCCTTTGAAAAGCAAACACTTTTTTTGCTTAAGGGACTGCCATAGAGCTTGGAAGGGTAATTCTTATGTATCACATAAGATACAAGATCTCCATTATATATACTGCTAGCTGTTAGTCACAAGTCTGTTTTCAAAACAGTGAAGGGCTCCTTCTCTCTGTGGGAAAATCATAACTGACTGTGCTTTTGTTGAGATTTATACCTCCAATCTGTGACTCTGCTGTCTGAAAAAGCCTGAGGATTATTTATCATACCCTCAACTGTTCTTGCCAAGTTCTAATGGCCAGAACTGAGAGGGGAAAGAAAACCTACTTTGTACCCAGAATGTATGTATATCGAAGTGTCACTTCAGCAACCATTTCAGCATAACAGAATATCAACTATGCTTCTAGAGTTTGTCCTCTCTTCATTTGGACAAACATATACTTGTATTGCTATCAGCACTGAAAACCACTCTTACCTAATTCTGCAGATTCCCAGTGATTCTTTTGGGTCCTTATATTTACACTTCAAGCACAACATTACCAAGCATGTAACATGACCAGTGGATCTATTTTTATTAACAATCTTAGTCATTCTGCTCACAAATTACCCTTACATCCTCTTTGTAACCCTCTTAGATCCTTAATCCAGTTATAGGCACTTTCTTATCCCCAACTTCATCCCAGTAAATAGATAGATGGATAGATAGATAGATAGATAGGCAGACAGACAGATAGGTAGGTAGACAGACAGATAAAAAAGTGGGTTTATTAGGAAGATAGTTTCCTAACTATCACAAATTAAATAGTGTTTTTTTCCTTATCTTTTCCTAGGAGCAGTTCTAGTATGATTTTTACTGAACAAACACTATTTTTTGCTTCATGTAACTTTATGATGTAAGATACAACAGAAATATTGGAAATATGGAAATATTTTCATGTATTTTCATATATTTTCATGTAATCCTGATATGGACCTAATTTAAGGTCCAAGAGGATCTACAGAAAAATCATTCAACCCAATTTTTTATTCTATTTAGAACATGTAACTGGAATATGAAAACACAAGGGTTAAAGTAGAGTATTCTGTCCTGGATAATGGGCAAAGAAGAACCATGTAGACATAAAGCCACAACACTGCTCCTCTGTGTTGTCACAATGCTTACAAGAGACTACCATCTTTTCTGTCTAATAAACACCAGGTTGGTAAAATATAATTCAGCAGAAGAGTTCTTCCCACTGTATTCAGCAAATTATATGCCAAAGGCCAACAGAATCTGGCCAGGTCTCTACCCAACTGAAAAAAATATACTGCTACAGTGAAAAATAATTTTGGAGGACTAAGGAGAGTATGAATTTCTAAGTATTAGATGCAAAAATGTTTTCAAACAAGCAGTTCTGCCTTTCAGCTTGGTGGCTCACACCACAGCACGGACATGTTTGCCTACACATATAGCCACTGTTTACAGCTAAAGTTGTGCTCACGTAGCTGCATTATCAGCCTATGGCAATTCTGGTTTGCTCCTTTGAGAAGTCACAGTCAGATCATATGGGTTGACAATGAAGAATATTCAGTTTGTCTTGAACCCAAAAACTCAAGCTCATAACCAGAACTACTAGGCTTCATCAGGTTCAAATTCTGATCTGTGAAAGCTCTGTAAAAGAGCATCCACCCAGAAAGTGCATTAGATGCAGTTTGGATTTTCAGGTATAAAGGTCAAGACTATTTGTATCAAGAAAGTTAGACTTACGCCAAAATCTCTACTGCCAAATAAGAAAAGCATCTTTTTCTTGGAAACATCTTCTACTTTAAACCGTTTTTCCTTTTCTCAGGGCCAATCCTGCTATTTTACCAAGCAGCCCTCTTACTTCTTTCTGGCGGTTTGAATTATGCTCCATGGAACCACTGAAGTAGATGTCCCAGACATGGCAGAGGCTTCCAATAAATTACGTCAATTTATAGAACAGTAAAAAAAGAAATAGAGAAACAGGTTGTTTCTCATGGCTGGGTATAGGAACTGGTTACCAAAAATAAAACCTTACATAAGCATAACAAACACATGCTATATCTTGCTACAAAATTTTTCACAACCAGACAGACCACATGTAACACTACAACTATCACAAAAAAAGCACTACTGCTGTTCTGAGCTACATAAAGGCACTGTCTACTCTTGTGTTCCTGCTTAACACAGTGTTTAATATACTAGAATATTGGAATTGTATTAGAATACAGAATTATTACAATCACAAAACAAAAAAATCAAAGCAAATCAGTATTAAAAAGGGTCTTCATCAAATGCAAATCACTTGTCACAATTAAATACTGAATTTTAGGATCTCCTCTCTAGGGTGTGAAAAATTTCTATGAATATTAATGGCAACTGGTGACAAGGAAGAGAAAGAATTTGAGACGCCTGTCTACAGATGAACAGAAAATGTGTAAGTTGTCTTTAAGGTAGTGCTGCAGCTCTTTTATCCAAATATTCTAATTAGAACTTTTTGCAGTGGTAATCTATTAAATTTGGCCAATTAATTTTTAAGAATCAGTACTGTTGTGCTGATCTTGACAGCAGTGTAAAGAAATGAACATAAAGAAAAATATGATTGTGTTAAAAATACTTTTAGTGAGCACTATAAACATTCAGTAGCAGGACAAATGCATTTCTTACCACATGCCTAATTTCTGTGTATAACGAAGTAAATCACAGCTAATCAGTACACTTGCAATTAAGTTCCTTCTCATAAGGAAAAATTCGTAGGCAACTGAAACTACTTATGTCCGAAAGTATGTTCCTTCATCTGAGAACTGGAGACTGTACTTACACTAGTGTCCATGTTTTCTCCAATGAGATACTGCACCATTAACTAAACTGCGAAAACATGGGAGTTCTTTAAAAAAGCTTTTTTTTTTTCTCTCCTTGCCATTGCAAAAGCCATTCCTGACAACCATCATTTCTGAAACGTGCCTGTTTATGGTATTCTTCATACTACAGGATAGCCTGGCTTGTTAACAATTTTTTAAAAAGCTTGCAATGAAACAAATTTATAAATGTTTAAAAGAAACACCCTTGCAGAGCTTAGCTGGTTAAGAGAAATACTAAATCAGTGCTTGCTGATTGCTGAAGCCAACTGACGGGTGGCTTCTATATTTAGGATCCTCCTTACACCTGTCAAGAGACAGAGAGACAGCCAGCAAAAGAGAAAGTGTGTGCACCAGAGCAAGCAATCCAGAGACCCATCTCTTGTAGCAAGCAGCTAAAAATAAAAGCAACAAAGAGCAATAAAGAAAACAGAGCAAAATCTTATTATTTGTATTACGCCAGTGCTCTGTGACATGCTGTCAGCAAGCGCCCTGAACAGGGTACGGACCTCATTAGTTATCAGCAACTCCAGCTTCCTGCAGGAAGGCACAGTGATACTCCAAGCTGGATGCAATCCAACTGTGTCAAACCTGGGCTCCTCAGGTGGATCCCTTTCCCTGTCACTCCTTAGTTGAAAGCCTGAGGCCTTTGCAGCAACATTTTCATTCCAAAGTGAACTCCAGTGAATATTCATGCCTGGGCTTAGCAATGTCACTGGAAATGGGCTTTCCAGCATTGATTGGCATCTGTCTGAATCCAGGATGCTCTCCCTGTGCTAATCTGACAGCACTTCTTTCTAAACCGATGAATCGCAGATACATACATGAACATAACGGAAGCAAAATCATGTAGATTTCTTTATATAACAATATGCAACCAATTAATAAAACAATCCTATTGCAAAGGCCTCAGATCCCTTTCTTTGTTTTAAAAAGAATAACAGTAATGCATTTCAAACAGAAGGGCATCCAGCTGTAGGACAAGCTTGCTTTAAACACATGGATGCTACCTTCCTCCCTCTTGAGGTGCACTGCTCCTTTCAAACATTTGATCTTCCAAGTAAGGAGAAATATTTGGGGTTATATAGATTAGGGATAAAAAAATATATTTCCTGGGAAGTAGAGAAAAATCACACTATTTAAATTTACACATATATCCCTTTCTAAATGCTACATGGCAGCTTCTGAACAAAGAAACCGAAGTTTACTCCACCTTCCCTGACTCATAACAATCCAAGTAACCTTTTAAACAGTATCTGATTCAGCCTTAATGGGTTTTTTTGTTTGTTTGTTTGTTTTTGAAAAGGACACCAAATGGCCTTTTATTATTCCCCAGTGTTCAACAAACTACATCTACTACTGGCCAAGTTTAATTTAAGCTTCAGTAACTGTTATTTTCTCAGAAAACAAATAAAAAAGCCTATCCCCCCCCCCATCAATAGCAGGAAAAATGCATATTTATTTGTTAAAAATTAGTGATGTGCATGTTTGAGTGAGAGAAAATGCTCAGTCTTCACGAAAGATGTTAAATACTCATGAATGTGGATGTTTCAGTTTGGACACACAGTATAGACAGGAACTGTAGAAATACCTGTGAATCTTCTCAAAAGTAACTCCAACTATTTGCCTACCAGCTAGTTTTAACCACCAGTCAGTTGTTACACTTATCTCATCTGTTGAGTGTACCTAACTAGTGTTTATGCAGATATTAACTTTAATTACACAGTGGCAAAGGAATATAAAAACACATGGAAGATAATGAAGTTATATTCAGCTCAATAAAGACCTAAAGGCTCACAGGGGAAATCTGTATATGATCAACACACACATACAGTAGTTCCGTATACCTTAATGTAACAGGAATAACTTCAAACTACATAAGGCAGAATTATGGCTTTACTGGTGTCAATATGAATTTTTCAGTCTACATCCGTGCATTTCCCCCACAGTTTAAAATACAGAGTATTAAATGAGAGAATACATGCTGGAAATAAGATCCAGAGCAAGAGGCTGTGCTTGGCATGGTGCAGAGTAGTAATGATGTGTGTGGTGCAGGCCAATTAGCTAGGGCAAAGATAGCCAAAGATGCCTAAGGTTACTAGCTAAAAACATTAACAGTCACTAGCTCTTTAAAAAAGGAATTTATATATTTAGATCTGAAGTACAGTTTATATTTTTGAAAAACTTTTCTTTGTGCTTTTTTTTTTCTTTTTATTTTGGGAGGTCACATAGCTTAATATTCAATCTCTTGTAATACTACAATTAAAAATATACTAGTTATCCCATACATGATAACGGGAAAGTACAATGCTGCCATATAGTCTCAATAATATTTCCAGCACAAGGAAATAAGGCAAAGCATGTGTCAACAGTCACAACATATCACATGCTATTCCCACCAAAACCAATGCAACCTCAATGCACTCATACAGGGGATATCAGCCTGAACAGCTGTCAAAAATTCACTGAAGCTGAGATACAGAAATTTAAGTCTCTTCAACTCATCCTAGTCTGAAGACAAAGGGGGACCATGCTAGATGTACTGCAATAAATTAACGTGTCTAGCTCCTGTAATAAACTAGCTGTGCTTGGTCCTACAAATATTTTTTTTCCTATTTGTAGCACAACCTGATTGTTCAGAAATACTCACATGCAAAAACAACTGCAGGATAAGAATAAGAGAGATCTACAAAGTTTTATGAAGTCCTACAGGATCACAACATACATTTACAAAACACAAAAAGCATTGTACTAAGTACTGGACAAACTACTTCTTTGCCCTACCTAACACTGATGGTGTCATCTGTAACAGATGTTATACCATTTTCTTCGTTACTAAACCATGTCTGTCCTATATTGACAACAGCAATGAACACATAGGAGAAAAATTTATAGAAAAATTTGGCTATCTTGCATCAAGTCAGAGACACACACATTAGTATACATGACATTACCCTTGCCATCACTTGTTTCCCTACAGGTATTATTAGGGAAAACCCTCAGGAGACATAAACTATACTGCTTTATCATTACTAGGGATGCTGTTTCCATGCCAAAATTTCTGTCTAAGGATCTTCATCTCATAAGCTTCTGTCACACAGAGGCTATAATAATATGGGGTCTGTTTCTTGATTGAAGCTTTCAAGTACTATGTTAATAGGAACAGAGACACACGGATATGATGCATCCAGTGCTGCTGCTTGAGCTCTCTAGAGAAGAACACTCAGTCACCTGGTCTGAGATACTGCATCAGTCACATGTGTTAAATTGAATTGTATCCAATAAATTCAGCCATATTAGAAATTATATTCAGAAATGCATCAGAGAAATAATAAATGATGCACTAGGTTATTTTCTGTATGCAATTTCTGAATTTTTGAAATTCTTTTACCACCACACAAAAAACAGATTACAGACCATTTCCATGGACCTTTAGCACTATTTTGTCCCATAGCATGAGAAGAGAAAGGGCCAATTTCATTCAAAGAGTTTTCCTTTTCAATACTAAACTGAAAAAAAAAAAAAATTGGGAAATGGAAAAAGTACTGTCCAGCTCCAGTAATACAGGAGAGAGCTTTAACTCTTTCAGTCAGGAAAGCACTTTTAACTTTTCAGTACAAATTTAGAAGCTTAACAGTTCAGAAGCACAACAAAAGCTTTTAGAGAATGGATCCACAAGCTACTTAGTTGTGTATATTTAATCTGAAGTTTCCTTACCTTAATATGCAAGTTAAAGTCTGTGAAGTAGCTGATAACCTGAATAGGCCTTCATCTTTAACATAATTCTCATAGCAACAAGAATTCCAACTTTTATTCTGCTCTCATATGTAACAGCAAAAATCAGCACTTACACAGCATATTACATTTTAAAAGCATTGTCCTAACAACTCTCTGTACCCTTATGAAGAATTCACAGATGAAGGAGAAAACGGGGTAAGAACAGAGAGAGGGGAGAAAAAAAACCCAAACAAAACCCCACAAAACAAACAAACAAACAAAAAAACAAACAAAAACACCAAATCCTGCTTTATTATTGTAAATAAACAGTTTGGAAGCTTTAATCCAACCCGAACTTACAACTTTAAAAAACACATAAATTCAAATCAAGTCAAGTTTTTAAATGCATAAAATGATCTTTTCTCCTAAAACCCAGTAAGCGCAGCAATGATAAGGCATTACATTTGTATGGAGGCAGACAAGTAGCAGTGATTTACTTCAGCTGAGGGGAAAATCAGGTGGCCATTAAACTGATGGTTTTAAAGCTCCTGAGGTTGTTTTTTTTTACTGTATCATTTCAGACTCTCAAGAACTACACAAACAATGCAAAATAATGATACTTCACTGTAAATAGCCCTTATTTTGCATTAATTTTGCTTAGATAGACATTGAGTGCTAAAAAGATTGTGTAATTGTTCCATTCAAGCCATTACAAGCATTACAAGCCAAGAAAGCCTTCATTAGTTCATTATCCAATTTTCCCAGGTGAAAGAAATGTAACATGGAGGGTGCGTGTCCGTGTCAAATGACAGAGTAGCAAACCACAAACTCAATCTACCTAAATTACTATTGAATTAGAAGCTCTAGTTCACAGCACCAAACACGACTGTGTGTCTTATGCAGTCTAGACTTGCCTATATGTTAGTATTGTGCGATTTTGGTTGGTTGGTTTTGATTTTTTCTTTTCTTTTCTTTTGTTGTTGTTTGTTTGGGGTTTTTTTAAGAAGAAGAAAATATTTTATTACTTTGCAGATATTGCAGGGATGTTACGCTGCAGGTAAAGAAAAACTACTCTATGTTAAGCAGTCTTTGAATGAGGCATTTTGCAGATGACCTCATTTTGCAAGTTATCTATTCAGGCCATTAAGGCCTAGGAAATCCTTTAGTAAGTTCTACCCAAATAAACATCCATGAGTGTCAGTCTGTGAAATCTGGATCTGGTACACCAGAAATCTAAATTTTCAAGTATTGAAAGCTCTTAAATTTGGATAAGTTGCTCCCAAAATCACCACACAGTTAAATACAGCACTAGACACACAAGAAGTATGAATTTTTTACTCACATAGGTAACTAGAACGGTTGGTATTTCTGTGGAAAAATCCCAGCTGGGAAATAATTCCTGCCCAGTGAAGGGCTGTACCAGTCATTGAAGTCACACAGCATAAAAAACACAGCATCAATCAGCAATTTCTCTTTCTGCAGTGAAACAAGGCTCTAGCAATAGAAAACATCAGAACATCTCAAGCCATCTCTTTGCATAGGATATCTTTAGCATAGCTTTTGGGTTCAAACAATAACTTTAGGCTAATAGCTTTCTTTCGACTCCAAAGGCAGGCACTTCTGCACTCTCTCCACATTGTGGAAGTTATTACTAGTTTTTTATTGCTAAACACAAGGTATGTCGTTTGCAGCTTTACCAAACTTAGCAACAAAATCCACCTGTCTGTTAGTCTTACAGAGGAGTTATATTTTGAATAATTAGCTACAGAAAAAATCACTCTTACTAAGTCAAAATCATAAAAGCTGTAAAGTCAAATAACCAAGATAAGAAATCATCTGCATTTAACTGAAGACAGGATCACAATGAAGATAGTACAAGGAAAACAATTTAAGGCTTAAGGCAGTTTCATATCTTGCATTTCCTACTTTTCAAGTGTTTATGCTTTACAATTGGATAACTTACTTCTAACTTAGGTTTTTTTAAAGATTGATCATCACTTTATTCTATAAACACATTATTCCCACAGAGAGTAAAGGGACAATTGTAGAGTAGAATACTATTCACTAAAAAGAAATAGAGCCCCAGGTAATTAGATGTGCAGAACAAAATATTTAATCATCAATGTTTAACCTGTGTTTGCAAAGCAGAAAGCATCACTAATGAATACATAAAGTGTTTGTAGAAGCATGGGTATCTACAAGAATAACTGAGCATGTTTGTGCAAAACTACGTTACAGGCCATAAAAGTATTTTATTCTATCAATAAATGGAGTTTTTAAAGGAAAAATCGCTATCAGCAAAATGCCTGCAAGCAAATTATTGTTCTGTACATCCACTACAATATTCTTTATGGTCACTTGCTAACTGTATCTCTCAGCACCTATGTAAGGAAGTGATGGGTGCTTTTAATCCTAATTTTGCAGACTGGGAGTGTGTATCTACAGAAGGAACATTTATATAGCAGATGAGTAAAGACATTGGCCACGTGCTACTAAGCACCTAACACATCATAATTTCACCTCGTGTCCCCATAAAGTACCAACATCATCTTCCAGAGTAAATCCAGCTTCACTGGAAACAAATATAAAGTTTGTCCACAGATTTTTTGCTGATTTTAATCCTAATCACCTGAAAAATCACGACTTCATATCCAAAGATGAATTAATTATTCAGCTGTGCATAATGAGGGNAGTAAATTTGTGAAAGTCATTTACAGTTATCCTGCACATTACTAGACATTGCAGTACTCTGAAAAGGAAAGTATTTCTTCCTTACAATGCCACATTTTTACGTAATAAAATTTTCTTTGCTCCTAATCTGGGGGAACACTTTTCAATGCCTTCCAGCACTTAAAGAAGTTCTTTTTAACATGGACACACGCTCAGTGAGGCACAGACAATGAAGTGGTGTCGGAGCTTATAATTTAAAAGGAAGACAAATGACCACATCTGATATCACACATGGTTTCTTTGTGATATCTTACTACTCCCCTCTGCAAAGCCTAATATGATCATGTATTACATTTTATTTGATGTAATTTTTGCAATCAGGCCTTGACAGTGATGACTTATTCCATTGCAATGAAACCTGTATGTGTTTAATCAGAAATTATTTTATGTGGATTCATCCTTGCACTCAGGACTCAAATGATACAGGACCGATACTCATTATGCTGAAATTACACTGGTGCAAAGAAGGATGAAATTGGGTACCCAACCATTATATCCTCAGACATACTTAGTCGTGCACAAATCCTTCACGTATTTCTAATCAGCCAAAAGAGACCAGATTCTGTTTTCAGTTATTGCAAACCTTTTCTCCATCTCTACGTTATAGTGAAATCTTAAGACATGTTCCTGCACACATTAGTGATTTTCTCCCAGCTTATATATCCATAATCTTAAATAGATTCACAACAGATAAAGTCGAATCAAGAAGATGCTAAGGCAACGGAAGCGTCTTGGTAAATAAAAACCAAAATGCTACTGTTTGTGACAAGCCAAAATAATTGCAATGAAAACTATGTTACTGCTGCTTGCAGTCTTAAGAGTTTTGGTGATTATCAGGTAATTAGTGATTGTTGATGATCATCTCAGACCTGCTACTAGTCTATGAACAGAAATAATTATGTACTTTTATCACCATCTTTCTTACAGAAGCAGGACATCTTGCAATATTCACCACACTGATTTGAGCAGGATGACAATTTGGGTGTAGTTCCCATTTTAGAAATGGGAACAGAAGGAATAAAACCAGCAGCCTGTGCTGCAAAAGAAGCAACAGATCAAGTTAATGAACTCAAGTGTCACGAGCCCTTGGCTTATATTACATCCCACTATGGCCTGTCTTTTAAGTACAAAATATTCACAGTACAAATTTCAGATTATCTCGGCATCTACAGCTCCAAGTGCTTTCAACAGTGAGACCACGATTGGCAGTGGCAAAGGAGCACAACCAGCACGCAGCGCTGGCATGAGTCAGATATGCTGGCTGCTCCTCACAATACTGTCTGCAGATTTTTGCTGACTACTGCTAGTTTCTAAAAATGATGTTAGGCTTCTGTTTTGCAATATGTGTACATACAAGAAGTACAAACCGTGGGGATTAACTTCTAGCTCCCCAGATTACAGGTTACCAGAGGAAGCAGATATGATGGTACCTTTTCTACAAAGATTCTACTGAAAAACCACTTCAAGAACCAGGTAAACCAGAGGTATTATCCACCCAGGAAAGGTTTGGTCATGCAAGTTTCTGAGCTAAAGTGGGAATATAGCAAACACACATCTTAATAAACTAGGCTTAACAGCTTAACAACACTTTTCAATAACAGAGAGCTTTAGAGGCATTAGCTAACAAATTAATCTTGACAATAAAACCCCTGTCCGACTAAATGGTAAAATACTGCAGTTTCCTACTGTATTGAGAGAAATTACTATGGAAAATTGACATACAAAACTTCAGAAATAATGCAAGGCAGATAAAGGGAGGTGGATAATAATAATGATAAAAAGCTTGACCACAGGACACAAGATTCAGAGATTCAGGATGTATATCATAGAAAAAAACCCAGAATATTTCTGACTAAATAAAAGTAAATAAAAGCCTACTGCCTCTTCAAGTTTTTTCTATTTTTTTTTTTTTTCAAAATTGGTGCCACTGAGTTCATTTATGAGAAAAGTCTCAGATCAAGAACTACTTGCTGCATTACAACTTTCCACAGAAGATGAGGGTGCAAGAAGGCTCACTACTCACTTCACTCAGTTTCCATCCCTACATACATAGTTCTTCAATTTAACCTGTCTGAAAAAAATCTAAAGGACTTGTTACACTCATTTTTAAAGGGAATAAAATTACAAATGAGGCTAACAGAAAATATGGACATTCAATTATTTCTGCAGAAACGAATCTACTTCCCGAAGAATAGTATAATATGTATCATATTTTATTCTAATTAAATTTATTTTAAAAAATCAGCCACATACTGCAAAATAAGCAATATCTGCATTAACATCTGCATGAGAAACCACATTTCTGGATTAAACTCACAGAACACCGCATTCCCCAGGTAAAGAGCATTGCCTCCCAGTATAGGCCCTACCCTACCCAGTATTTAGGACCTACCAGATTTCTACCAAAATAGATTACTCCAGTCAACACTGAGGGAAAATGATTACTGTGAGGGTTCAATCAGCCAAAATAAATCATTTTCCCACCACTAGTCTGCATCAGAATATCATCAATCAATAGTTGCCTTTTAATGAACTGTTAAACTTATCCCTCACCATTTTGACTAGCCCAATAGGATACTGGATCTAGAGGTGCAGGAGTAAGTTATTCACCTGTTTATAGTCAGGGAAGGACTAGTAAGCCCCTAACTTTTTAATTCATACTGCCTTTCATCTCTTTTTTATTACTCTCCTCCTTCCTGTGGTATTGATAACACAATTCATCCATTTCAGACTGCAAAATGTTTCACTTAATCTTACATACAGCTCCCATGAGTCAGTTTCCTTCTATGGAAAAGGTCTGAATTTCTAATGAAGAGTCAACACAAGCCTAGTGTAGCAAATTACTGCTCATTTCAAGAATGAAGAAAACTTCCCTTTTACTGGTTTGTTTAAGACTACCTTAGTGCATAAAGAAAAATGCAGCACAGTATTAAAAGTGACAATTGAGAAAAATGGCATGCCTTGGTTTAAGTCTTAGTGCTACCACCCTTACCCACAAAACTTTTATACCTTTATTTTTATGTCTACTTGAAAGAACATTTAGTCCATGTTTATCAAAATACAATAAAAATCCCAGTAAAGATAAGGGAGGGAGAGATATTGCTGGGGAATGTCTTAAGCTTTTAGACCAGTCTAGTGGAAAGCTGCACAGGGAAAACAGAAGCACTTCAGTTAGAATATTGGTTGGATGATTCAAGTCTAGCTCTTCTCCCTTCAATAAAAATTAACATAATTTATCATCTGATTGCTAGAAAAACTAGATTGTGGGCTCAGAAACTCTGTGTTCTTACTTCTCAAATCAGGTCAAAAGTGAATCACATTTTAATATAATAGATAAATTTGAGAAACTTTGCTCATTGGTTTCAACTGAAGCCTTACATGCATGAGGGCCGAAAAAAGGACCACTAATCCAACATATACCTACATGTTACAGAAAATGAAGGCTGTGAAAAAATTAGTCTTAGTCCATGTAAGCCTAAGACACTTTTTTTAAAAAATCATCTGATTTCTGCATTTCTGGCTCACTGTTCATGGCTCTGGAGAAACAAAGGAAATTTTGAAAAAGAAAAGTGTGTAAATCCTCACGTAGAAAATCTGTGGCAAAGTCAGACTATAGTTCCTACCCTGGCCAACTCTCAGATGAAAGAGAGTGAGAATTTAATTTAAAAAGAGGGTAAAAATCCAATAAAACATTTTTATAATAGTCAGCAATATTGTAACTTCATATTCATATTCTATGGTTATTTCAGGCCTGCCTCAGATTAAAAAAAAAAAAAAAAAAGTCTGATTTTGAATTACTGTAATTAACTGCAAAAGCTTGCTGATTTGTTGATGCAAAATAATGTCAATCTTTTTCATAAACTTGTTAGAATATTTGTAAATAAAAAGCAAAAAATTTATACAAGGAAGAGAAATTCACTCTTTGTAATCAGTTTGCTGTTGGTCTGCAGAGAAAGAGGTTGTAAGGAGGGGCATCAGCAAAAACTGTGGTTCTTTCTCTGACGTCATCAGTGTAACATTCCCAAACAGGGAGCCATATTCCTCTCCCAGGGTGCTTGAGAGAGTCTATTTTACATTTCACCCTGAAGTCTGGAAGGAAGTAAGGAAGGTGTGAAATGCTGAGTTTGCTTAGAAGCAGAGTAGGTAAAAAAACAGATTGGAAAACAGTGGAGAAGAAAAAGACAAAACCCTCTTGAGCTGAATAGCCACAGGCATATGCCATTAATTTTTAGCTATATTTTGAAAATTGTGAGTCTTATACTAATTCGTTTTCTAAGAATATCAATGGAACTTTCTAATTTCAGGGCACAAGCACCATAATGTGGCCCTAAATTGAGAATATTCAACCTATGAACATCACTGAAGTATCAGTGTAGTTGACAGTAATTTCACAATTGGTGTTACAGATTTCCACCTTCAATGTGAGACGTTCCTGCACCATTACTATGTGCATTACACAGTACTGCATGACATAAAAATCATATTAGGCAAACAATATTGAATCCAGTTCTCATTTATTATTGGAAATCAGGAGAGAAAGAGGAATCACAATTCCCTGTTATAGCAATGACCAATTTGCTACAGTACAACTGACACAAAATTCAGCTCTTGGTCTGATCCTATAGAACAGATCATTGCCTTATACATGTTTGAGAAAAGTTGAGTGGGATCAGGCTATTTAATAGACTTAACAAGAGAGATAAATCAGAGCTGTAATCTCAAATGCAAATCATTTAAGTATTCATTGATACCTGTCTTGTAGCAGCTGTAGGTGGAATAAAAAAGCTGAAGCAGGAATGGGCTAAGTGATCTAAGACAGAACACACAGGTGCTGCCCAGGGCTGGGGGCAAAAATGCAGTTATTATTTTGTAGTTCTTATATTCTGTGCATGTTTAAGGTGCTACCTAAGTTTACCAGAACACCAAGGACACTGAGCTGTCATTCTTTCTATCAAGAAGTCAGATTCAGCATTTGTAAGATGTAAATGAATTACGGCATCTGGCTTTACCAAATTATATCTATGGTCCAGTAATTTTACTACAATGTTGAGTTCCGATAAATCTTTTCTTGTATTAAAGCAGATTCGTTAAAAAGGCACTAGAGAGCAACACTTTCTGCAGTCTATAATATCTGCTTTTGTCACAAAGGTCTTTATAAGCACTCTACGTACAACACACATCCCAGGCATACCAGGATCAAAAGCCCAGATATTGCTGCAAAGAACTACAAAACAGTCTGGGCCTCAATTCTGTTTCTACTATGGTCAACAACAGAGAGAATGAGTCATTTTTCTCTACTAAAATGCTTATAAACTGCAATCCCTATTTCACAGAGGTTTAAGTCAAATATTAGTCTAGAAGACAACAACACTACAGTGGATACAAGATTCTCGCAAAAGGCAAGAAAGCACCAAGGCATAAACATGTCAGATCACAGTTACCAGTGGGCAACTGTAGTCTGGTTTGTTTCTTTGTTACAAAAGATTAAAGCAGTAAGAATTTGACCATGCTTCCATCAATTTAAAATGCTTTGCTAGATAAATATTTTTAAGATCCGTACAACTGGCCTTCTATTTAACAATGAATACATTTCAGGCTATGTGCTGCCAAGATCCAGCTCTCTTTCTAGCAGCTGAATTCTTGGATAAAATCATTTTGCAGGGTATGAGCAATACAGTTCTGAAAATAGCATCACTGCAAAATGAAAGATGGCAAGAAGCTCTACAATGCTGATTTATTTCAATGAAATTTCATCTTTTATGATCAGTATCTATTTTGATGTTTTCAACTAAATTTTTGTACTTAATGAAATGCAAATCTATAGAATTTGTTAATTCTGAGGCTCCACCATAAATGTCTAAGAGGGAAACAAACAAATAAAAAAATTACCAATTCACAGATTGCATCATAAAATATGTAAACCAGAAAAATGCTTTGTGGGACTAAATAATTTGTATTTATCACCACACTATGCACAGAGACTCAAAAAAACCCCAAAACTGAAAAGAAAAAAAAAAAAAAAACCCACACCAAAAACCCCACCACCAATCAACAAGCTGTTTCTGTTTCACATTTAAGTATGTTTCTACTAGAAGAATGGATTGGAGCAACACTCTTTAAAATATCAGTGGGTTTGTACATCTTGTATAATGCTCAGCATTCAGACATGTGCTGCTGAGAAAACACTAAGAGGTGATATTGCACTTCCCTGATTCTAAGCAGATTACATCTTTTGGCTCTCTTTACAATTCACTGATACAAAGGTACACTTCAGTAGATTATTTTTTCCTAATAATGAAAATGTTTAAATAGATTGGGGGAAAAAAAGAATTTTCAAATGAGAAGGAGCCTGATACTTTACAATCCATTAATGCACCCGTCTTTTCTAATTAATGTCAGCAGTAAACCTGGCAGTCTTCTATCACAGACTTTATGCTAAAAATGAGATTATACATATATGAGATGTGTCAAAATCCCTAAGTCTGACAGTAGAAACAGATGAAAAGAACACATCAAAAATGTCACCCATCTACCTCCAGTCACCACTGCCATATTGAAAGAGATGTTGCATACCAAGACCAGTCACACTCTCAGCAGGACCTACACTTGTTAGGTCCATGTGCAGAAATCAAAAATACAAACGTCCCAGTTGTGCAAGCCCTAATTCATATGACTCATACAAGACTTGCCTGAGTTGTCCTAATGACACCAAAACAGTAAGGATGAGTCATGCAAATAAAAAATGGGAATACACAACTTCTTTACTAAAAATTTCTTGACTGCATGTGTACAGATATATGTTCATACGTATATTATTTTTATCTTCTGTATATTGTTTTTATCCGCAGATGTTTTACACCAATTTATCTGAGTGACAAATCTGTCCTGATTAGAATATATAATATAATATATACATAGAGAATAGTTAACTGAGAATGAAAAAATTGCTAAAAGATAAAGGAAAGAGAGAAAAGGAGTGGCAGAAGAAAATTAGAGGGAAGAAAAAAAAAAAGAACAGATATTAAGCTATAACCACAATGATGTAATTACAGAAATAGTCCCATTGATAGTGAAAGGCTTCATCTGTAGGTTTATAAAAATTAAAATATCTGTTTCGGTTTGTTGGGGGTTTTTTCCTCTTTTTTAATGTACAAACAGGTTTATTATTGGAAAGCAGTAGGTACATCTCTATATAGTACATTACTCACTATCAGTAACAATATCAACACTGCTAAGACATGCTGTGCAAAAAGGATATTTAAGATTTACAACATATATTTAAACTCAAGACTATCTGTTTTGATGCAGTATAGAGGAAAGAACAGAAATAAATTGAGCCCTGTGTTGTTATGAGGAAACATACAAACTACATATACTTATTAGTATGTTTTTTTCTGAAGTCTGTATAGATGTGATGATAAATATTTATGGCTACAAAGAAAGAAGTACTTGTGATAGCAGTAGTGTGGTTATAGTGACAGGAGTACTATACACAAACAATATTCTCATCTAAGTGCAAAATATCTATTGTGTTGCATGTAGAATTGAAGGACTTAACAGTTGCTATCTTAAAAAGTAACATGTTACCTTGTGCCAGCATATGATAAATCCCTAATACATGATACAATGAAAATGATACATTTTATTGATACATAGTATGCATCAATCAGCAGCTAAGCCTTATACTTAAAGACCAAGACAATTACTGCTATACTTAAATAGTTCGTTAAGAAAAGTCTTCAATATTTGCAGTGAAATATTCCAACATCAGAAACAAATGCAATCATACCACCTGGTCAGATTTTCCATGAAAAATTAAGGCTCCTATTTCATACAGCACAAACCTGAACCTGAAATTCTTTATATATTGCTGGGTAAATATATCAGAGCCTTTCTGCCTTATCAGAGAAGTAAAATTAATGAAATTACTGAGATTCCACAGGCATTGCTTAAACATTCAGCGTTTTTTGATAAAAATGTTTCATGGTTGTATTACTGTATTGGTGATAGGGACTTCTGAATGTTTTAGTAAAAGCACGTGTTAAAATATTTATTGATGTAGAAGAAGCAGATGACTGAAGGAAAAGTGATTGTATAAAAAGGAGTTTTTGAAGAAATCATCAACTCTATAGCCCTGAATATGCACATTTTTTTGTACAACAGCTGGCAAATACTGCTTCCTCAGACCAACTTTCTAACTAAGAGGAAAAAAAGGACTGAAAATAATGGGAAGAAAGCAGGTAGCTAAGTACATAGTATCAGCAAAGCTTCAGTTCTTCAATTATTCATGTCCGTTCTTTCCTTTATTCTCTTCTCCCATGTTTTTTTCCTATTTTTAGTACTCTTAATATATAATATCTTTCACATTAAAAGCATTTGCGTCACTTCTCTTTGTTCTTCCCCATTTGTAATATATAGTAGAAAATGAAACATTGCTGTCAAGTCTTAAAAAAGAATAAAAAATTGTTTTCTCTTTCACCTGTTACATCATTACTTTTTGCAAAGCGGCTCTCTCTGCATCAACCTGTTGTGCTGCCTTCTAAATGAACTATGTCTTGCTTGCACCTTAATTCCATTTCAAAGGGAAAACATTGTTATGAAGGATTGACAGGCGCTATAGATGGTTTCTACAATATTTCAATGGAATAATATTGAGAAAAAATAGAGCCAACAGCAAGTAGATTGTATAGAGTATGGAAATGCTGATGACTAACATTATATTCTGAATTAATTTATCATAGTTATAATTAAAGTTATATTACATGTTTCATTGTTGACAATTTCTATTATCATGACTGTCAGTAAAGGCGAATTCTGAAGGGAATTAGCAAAAACAGACAGGTAGGCAAAATCATTTTAAAGGAAGTATGACATAATCTTACCCTAAAAAGTGATCTAGACTTTTATTTTAAATTATACATAATCTTTTTGTACAGTATTATTTTAATTTCTTTCTCTTTTAAGGCCAGAAAAATCTAAGGAGAAGATAAATTGTAATTAGTTGTGCATGATAACCTTATCATCTCAATAAGAAACCATAAATGCAGGAGCTCAAACACAAGAAAAGCAATGACTTAAAAAGCCCGGGCTTTGTATTTTGCTACTCTTGCTCCTACATGACGCATCTTTATAAACTGAAATATTTCAAAAGAACATTAAGAGAGTATTTTAAAAGATAATTTTCCCTAAATGAAAGGCCATACTTATTCAGCTTAGCAGATATTAAGTGGTTATTCTACACTTATCTTTGTATTCCTTTCTTTCATTTAACAGTGCTAGCAACCCTTTGAGTCTTTCATAATGGAACCGATACTCAGAACTGAATCCAATTATAACAACCTACCAGCAGTACTAATTGGTGAAAATGCATTGCTGGTAATTGCTGTAAACTCATCCTTCTGCCCAGGATGAACGACAGCAATAAATTCTACCCAGCGTTAAACAATAAGGGAAGACTACCATTAGCACTGCTTTTCTTATGTAAAATGCATTAAAGTGAGTCATCCACTTAAAAGTTACCTACTGGTAGCTTTAACCCAGATTCGGGGACTAAGGTAAGTGCTTAAAAAAGACCCAACCTAACAAAAAGAATTTAAAAATAATGAGGCGAGAGAGAAGAAAAAGGAAGAAAACACGATCACAGTGTTTTGTCGTGGATTTTTTTCCCGATCTGTTGGCGATTCTCCAGTATGATGTATCGGCTTCTTTTCGCCTTCCTTTTATTGCATCCTTATTATGTGATCTTTGCACTGCTCTGGGCAACACTTTCATGCTAATAACTCTGCAGTGCTTCAAAGATTTCTATCTCAGGGCCAGGCAAGGCACTGAACTGCGTGCACGGAGAGCATCCCTCAGCTCTCACTAAGGTATTTTTTTGAGAAGCAACGATCTGCAAGGCCAAGGCTGAAGAAAACAGTTCTCCAGTTGCGTGGCTCTAAGCGTGCAAAAAGCCCCTCCGGCGGGACCCACGCGTGCGCACCCACAGAGCCATCGGCAGCCAGGAGCCCCCGTGGGTGAGCTGGAGCGCGGCCAGCCAGGAGGGAGCCGGAGCTCGGGCTCCGAGCTTCCAGCCCTGCCCGCCTGCCCGCTTCACGTGCCGGCCGCCGAACGGCAACAAAATCCGCCTTCTGCGTGGGTTTAAATAAAATTGCGAAAGTTTTCTATTTCCCCCCCTCCATTTTTTTTTTTTTTCCCCCTGTGAACAGTATTAAATCTCCATCCAGGCTGGAATAACCTCTGTGGGAGGAAGGGGCGGACTCTGTGTAACTCGAAACTTTCTTCTCGGCAAGGATGACCTGACGGGGTGTATTTGTAGACGGGAGACGGGAGCCGCTCCGGAACGGGCTTCCCAGGCGAAGCCTTTACCTCAAAAGTCCTGCCGCCGGCCGTCACCGGGGCTTCCTCCTTCGCGGCGACCGCTCCGGCGGGACCCTCCGCTACCCTGACTCTTTCTTAAGAAAAAGCGGCCAAAATCCTGCATTTTTCCCCCATTGCCACTCTCCGCCGGACTAACTTGATTTCCCTTTGTACTGTCGCTGTCCCCTGCGCCGAGGGGCGCCCCCGCCCCGGCCGCGCCCCCGCCCCGGACACCCGGACCCCGCCGGGACTTACGTGGTGGCCGAGGGGAAAGGTCCCTCCGAGGAGTGGTTCATCACCAGGGACTGGAAAAGTGTCAGGCTAAAGACCAGCAGCCAGCCAGCAGCCATCTTCCTGATCGAAGATCGATCCCCCTTCCCCAAGTCGGCGAGACGGCAATAATAATAAATTCAATTATCGTGTGTGT
>VXBX01001369.1:432627-460528 GCA_013400415.1 Scytalopus superciliaris
GGCGGGGGGGAAGGGGGGGGGGGGGGGGGGGGGGGGGCGGCGGGCCCTGTGGCGGCCGCGCTCCATACAAGGCGCCGAGGAACTCCCCGGGCCGGGCGGCCCCGGGCCGCGGAGCCGCCGCCCCGCCCCGCACAAGCCCGCACGCTATTTTTAAAACCGCTTCGTGCCTTATTTTAATTCCAGCCCCCTCCTGCCAGCTCGGCAGCGGCAGCAGCCGCGCACAGCCCGTGTGCCACCAGTCTGGGCTTTGCTTTAAATAGATGTTTTATATATGTATCTGTAAATGCCACTCCCCCCGCGGCCGGCTGGAGCCGCGCTGCTCAGCCCCGCGGGTCCGGCCCGGCCGCCCCCGCCCGCTCGGGGTCCCGTCCCAGCCCCCGGGGGACACGGCCGGGATTCCTCAGGCTGTGTTCGCGCCCCGCCGCATCGCTAACCCAGATACTCATCTCACATCCCTTCGGAAAGTCAGAGGGCACGTTCCCTCTCCCGTCNCCCCCGAACTGCAACAAAATCCGCCTTCTGGGTGGGTTTAAATAAAATTGCGAAAGTTTTCTATTTCCCCCCCTCCATTTTTTTTTTTTTTCCCCCTGTGAACAGTATTAAATCTCCATCCAGGCTGGAATAACCTCTGTGGGAGGAAGGGGCGGACTCTGTGTAACTCGAAACTTTCTTCTCGGCAAGGATGACCTGACGGGGTGTATTTGTAGACGGGAGACGGGAGCCGCTCCGGAACGGGCTTCCCAGGCGAAGCCTTTACCTCAAAAGTCCTGCCGCCGGCCGTCACCGGGGCTTCCTCCTTCGCGGCGACCGCTCCGGCGGGACCCTCCGCTACCCTGACTCTTTCTTAAGAAAAAGCGGCCAAAATCCTGCATTTTTCCCCCATTGCCACTCTCCGCCGGACTAACTTGATTTCCCTTTGTACTGTCGCTGTCCCCTGCGCCGAGGGGCGCCCCCGCCCCGGCCGCGCCCCCGCCCCGGACACCCGGACCCCGCCGGGACTTACGTGGTGGCCGAGGGGAAAGGTCCCTCCGAGGAGTGGTTCATCACCAGGGACTGGAAAAGTGTCAGGCTAAAGACCAGCAGCCAGCCAGCAGCCATCTTCCTGATCGAAGATCGATCCCCCTTCCCCAAGTCGGCGAGACGGCAATAATAATAAATTCAATTATCGTGTGTGTGACGGTGCGGGGGGGCCGCGATTCTTTAAAGCCTCCTCCGCTACCCCCCACCCGCCCCCTCGCAGGAGGCGCAGCCCAGAGATGCGCGGAGAAGCGGGAGCGCGGCCGAGGGTGGGGAGGAGGAGGAGAAACGATGGAGATCTGTGGGTGGAGTGGGGAAAGAGGCGAAATAGAGAAAAGACAGAGAGAGCGAGAGATACTCCGCTCTCTGCTACTCCAGCAGCAGCTCCAGCTTCATCTGATCCGCCGCCATCAGCGCTACTTTTGTAACAGATCCTACTCTGCGTGTGTGTGTGAGCGTCCTTCCCTGATTTATTCCCCTGATTGCAGAGCAGAAAGAGGAGGAGGAGGAGAGAGGCAGGCGGGGTGGCGGCTCCTGAAAAGAGAGGAGGGAAGAACGGGAGAGAGTTGAAGACGGGCAGCTCGCTGCCGGCTCCTGCCTTGCCTGCCGGCAGCGGGGAAAGTCAGGGCGGGGANGCTTTAAATAGATGTTTTATATATGTATCTGTAAATGCCACTCCCCCCGCGGCCGGCTGGAGCCGCGCTGCTCAGCCCCGCGGGTCCGGCCCGGCCGCCCCCGCCCGCTCGGGGTCCCGTCCCAGCCCCCGGGGGACACGGCCGGGATTCCTCAGGCTGTGTTCGCGCCCCGCCGCATCGCTAACCCAGATACTCATCTCACATCCCTTCGGAAAGTCAGAGGGCACGTTCCCTCTCCCGTCCGCTGTTATACCCATGTTCACGTACACCAGTCTCTGTGGCAACTATACATTCTGGTGCAAATGGAGAAAGTAATCCAGGAAAATATTTCTTAGCTTATTTGCTACAGCAGTTAAAAGTTGAGTGACAAATTTTTGTTTTGTTGTTTTGTTTTCTTTCTTTTTATATGCTTACATGTTTTATTTTTAAATCATATTATATACATTATATTTAATTTTGGCACTATACTTATATTTTAATATGTTTAACTCGTTCAACAGGTGAAAATAAAAAAGCAGACCCAGTATTCATGTTGGATTTTCATCCTTTGTTTTAAGGGTTGCATCATCTTGAATGTATTAACTCACAACAATTTCTATAAAATAGAGTGCTCGTCTCTATTTTAAAGGTGGCAAACGGATCAAAGCTGAGATCCACAAATGAAGAATTGAGTGTTCACATTGCCTGGGCTCAAAGCCAGAATGATATTTCAGTTGCAATCTGTAAAGCATGCAGTCACTCATCTACATTGTTTCTGGATTGGAGCTGGCACTTGGGAGCTAGTGGGAAGAATTCCCAGTTGTCTTCACCTATCCACCTACCTGTAGGTATGTAGGATTCAGGGTTTGGATGCAAGTCTGAAATAGCATTTTTTAAAATAATTCTACAGCCTGTAGACTGCAACAGTCTGAAGAGTATCTCTAGCCCAGCTTTTGTAGGTCTCCATAGCCTTTACAGTTTTGCCACATGAAGTGGCACCACTTCCAATGTGAGCTGTAACTGCTCACCTGAGCACTTCTGCTTCCCCACAGGGGTGCAACAGGTAACTGCACGGTCACGGGCTGTGACATGGAAGTCCTGCTTCACATAGGATGCATCATTATGAGATCGAGGGTAGAAAGAAGGCGTTGGGGAGTGGATTTAGGGTTTGAAGAAATGCATGGAGGGAAGAGAGTGGAAATGTGAACTATTTCAAGTTGCACCAGAGCCAGACAAATTTACTTCTTAGAGTGTAATTTAAGGCATTTTCTTATTCTTGAGCTCCCACACTAAGGGTAGCATTACCAGTATCACAGAATCACAGAATATGCTGAGTTGGAAGGGACCCACAAGGATGCTCAAAGCCAGATCCTGGCACTACACAGGATCCTCCCCAAGAGTGATACCACATGCCTAAGAGTGTCATCCAAAGGCATCTTGAACTCTGTCAGGCTTGGTGTGTGACCACTTCCCTGAGAAGCCTGTTCCAGTGCTCAGCTACACTTTGGATGAAGAACCTCTTTCTAACAGCCAACCTAAACCTTCCCGACACAACTTCAGGTCATTTCGTTGGGTCCTGTCACTGGTCACTACAGAGAAGAGATCAGTGCCTGCCCCTCCTCTTCCTCTTATAAGAAAGTTGTAGACTGTGATGTAGTCTCCTCCAGGCTGAATAGACCAAGTGCCCTCAGCTGCTCCTCATACAATTTCCCCTTCAGGCTGTTCAGTTAGTTTTGGTCCAAAACACCTACAGTCTTGCAATACAGTGATGGATTAACACTCTGGCAACATCCCTCCAGAAAAAAAAGGATGCCCCACCTGGCTCCTTCCCTACTTGAAGAATTGAGCATATGCCTGTTCCCTCTCTTCGTAATAGAAAGTGTTCATATTCAATTCCCAGCTGCGCTTCCCACCCCGGAAACCTGTTAAGCAAGTCAGGGGCACTGAGCTGGGAAAGAGGTGCTCTCCCAGTGGAGACCACACCAGAGTGGGTGAGCAGAAAAGTATACACATGTTGGTCAGGGCAAGAGGGGTTTCAAGTGACTGTGCAAACACACAAGGGAAATGGTTTCAGTAGATGAGAATAAACAAGACCGCCCTTACACACATGTCCCACTTCAATGTAACGTACAGGAGATCAGAAAATCAGAGAATGATAATATAAAACAATAAATAGTGTATAGGGTAACACATGAATGTTTCTTTAGCATCATTTTCTGTAAGCCTACACTTCTAATGCTTATAGAGCTTCTTAGGGCAATAATTATAGCTGCTAATAATTCCAACAGCAATAACGTGTGGCTAGCAATGGAACTGTGTAATGCATGGGTGAGTACTTAGTACTGTAAGGCCCAGATTGTGACTGTTTCATCAGTAATAATACACTGAACAACAGCTGAAAAGTGAAAAAGATGCTAGAGAAAATACTTCTGTGTTTTAATAGAGCATTATTCAAAGGTTCCAATGTACTGTGCTATTTACAACTGTATAACAAGACCACCTGCAAGGTAATCCTACAGTGAACACTGTAAGTGTAAAGCCTGTAGAGCTCACTAAAATTCAGGGATGAAACAGAGGAGTTGTCTATGTGTGGCTTCAGTATGGAGGAGAAATACACAGTTCCAAACAAGCTGGTTGGGATGTGGAGGAGCAGCCAGGGCTGGAAAATGGACCTCAGCAAGGGCTCCCTATGTGGCATTCATGGATCTGTGATATACAACTCAAGATGAGCCTGCAAGCTTCACAGGATTTACAAGAAAACTTGGACTGGAGCCTAGTTTTGAGAAAAGATGTACTCAGGTGTTCCTGTGAAATTAAGTGAGGCTGGAAGTCAGATCTTGAATTTTTAGCTGTTTTTGAGTCTGAAACATAGGAAGCCAGTGCCACCCTGAAGCATGGGGAAGAAAGGAAAGCAGGACGTATTCTATGAGCAATGTGTTATTTACTAGTTACTCACTCTTTTGCTTCCCCTAATTATTTATGGTTTAAAAATTCATTAATTTGCCAGGTATTTAATAAAGATGTAGGATGTTTAGAAATTGTGTTCCCATCCTACAGTCATGTATGCATATGAGTAATTGGGCTCAAATGAGTTCCCACTAGCTTCAGCAAAAAAGTATGATTGACTTAAAGCTGGCAGAATTAAGTTTCTTGGTGTCTTCATCCTCCCATAATGCAGAAAAAATAGTACAAATGTAGTTTCATCATGAAATTTTAAAAAGCCATTAAAATCTCCTAAACAATCAGTTTCCTTACATTTGATGATTAAACTATTTCCTTACATAGTCACAGTATTCTATATACATAGCTTGTGCTTCACAGTAATGTTGCACTGCAGATATTCTTATAATTTATCTGTATTGAGATTTCCTAAAGATCTATTACACCCGACAAGTCTTCTTTTTTAAGCACTTTAATATAGTCTTGAATGACAAACAATGAAAGTAAATCTTTCTTTATTCTTACTTCACCTCATTCTAAATTTATTGCCTGTCATATCTGACCAAGACCTTTCTATGAAGGAAAGACAGGTATTGATATAATGAGGCATCTTACAGAAAGTTTGCTTTGCACCTACTTGGTGGGCTTTGTAGTGTTGTGTTTACGGTTGGACTCTATCATAAAGGTCCTTTCCAACCTAAATAATTCTATTATTCTAGTCTCTGATTCTACTGGAATTACTGGGAATCTTTCAATTGCCCATGGTAGTGTGTATTTCAGAAATAAAAATTCTTATTGCAAAACTACAAAATTTAATTTGCATCAAAGGCTTCCTCTTAGTTCATTTTATCCATAAAAGTATTGATTCATGATCAAACCTTTCTCTTTCATTTTCATTTCTTGATATATTATTTATGTTTTTATAAATTACCTACACTGTTGCAAATCTAGCAAAAAAAGACAAAAGAGCAAGGCCTTTTGCCTTTTAATCACTTTAAAAATATATTAGGTTAGAATGGGAATCAAATTTTATTAATATGTTTTTATACTTGTATATAAACACACTCTTAAGTAATCAACATTGTCAGAAAGCTTTTTAAAACCAGTGACAGTTAAAGGCTTAACATATAAATGACTGCAGTATTTGTGTGAATAGGCAACACACAGTTACCAAGTGTCTTAAGTGTCTTTTGTGGGGGAGTTATAGGCAATAAATCTGTATTGGCTGTTATTCTCACTGATCAGAAGTGTGCTGAGTACATTTCACCTTTGTGACTGGGGTGACACATACTTCACTAGACAGAACCCCCAGATATTACTGGCTTCAGCCAAAATGTGCTTGCTGAAATACTGTAAAAAGTGAGACAAGGTCCATATGCATGTCCAAAGAAGAGCAATGAAGCTAGAGAAAGGTCTAAAGGGCAAATCTGATGAGGAGCAGCTGAGGGAGCTGGGGGTGTTTAGCCTGGAGAAAAGAAGGCTCAGGGAAACTTTATCATTCTCTACAACTACTTGAAAAGGGGTAGTAGGCAGATGAGGGTTGGTCTCTTCTCATGAGTAACAAACAATAGGATAAGGTGAAATGGCCTCAAGTTGCACCAGTGGACGTTTAGTTGGGATATGAAAAAAACATTCTTCACAGAAAGTGTTGTCAAGCATTGGAACAGGCTGCCCACAGAAGTGGTGGAGTCATGATACCTGAAGGTATTTAAAAGATGTGTAGATGTGACACTTAGGGATATGGGTTAGTGGTGGAATTGACAGTGCTTGAATGGTTGAACTGGATGATCTTACAAGTTTTTTCCAATCTAAATGATTTTATGGTTCTGTGACTCTATGACAGTCAATGCCACATACCAAAATACCATTTTGTTCCTGGCATGTAGTATCTTTTTTATGTCTGTGTTTTACATAGGGCAGAAGGGGGTAATCTTGCTGAATAATTCTCATTCTGTTTGCTTGTGAGAGTGCAGGCAGCCTGATCTCAATTTCTAATTTCAGAAGGAAAAAAAGCTCTTATTGAAGTCTGCACCAGATGGAAATGCAGGATCCAGTCCATTGCAAGTGAAATGAATTGTTTTACATATTTGAATTTGGTATAATTTATTTTGTAAAAACTTTGTGACCTACATCCAGCAGCAAAATACTCAACACTGCTTTGTTCTCACCCTTGCTTTTATTCATATTTGAGTAAGCATGCTGAATCTGGTAGCAAAACTTTCACTATATGATATAACAGTTTCTGGTTTTCACATTATTGTCAGATTTGAGGAAAACATACATCCAAATTCCAGTCATGAGAGCAGGGCTGTATGCACTTTCACACTGGAAGTTTTTTTGTTTGGTTGGTTTTTTTGACACTGCAGTTAAAACAACAATAATTTTAGGATAGTTTAATATTGAAACTTGGAGTTCAGGATAATAATTTTCTCTCAACGATTACCAGGAAGAATATTTTAAACCAAAGTGCCAGGCACCTAAGACTTCATCCATTGTGGTGGTTTTGCTTGGTGTAGAGTTGATTTTTTTCAGAGCAGCTTGTATGGGCTGTGTTTTGGATTTATATTCAAAACAGTGTTGATAACACAAGGAGATTTTAGTTATTGCTGAGCAGTGCTTACTCAGTAGCAAGGCCTTTTCCACTTCTTAGCCCATCTTGCCAGTGAGTGGGCAGAGGATGCACAAGGAGTTGGGAGAGGACACAGCCAGGACAGCTGACCCCAACTTACCCAAGGGATATTCCAGACCATATCATGCCATGCTCAGTGTATAAAGCTGGGGGAAGGAGCAGTGGGAAGGAGGGCATTTGAAGTTATGTTGTTTGTCCTCCCATGTCACCATAACATGTGATGGAAGTCTGCTTTCCTGGGGATTGCTGAACACCTGCCTGCCCATGGGAAGTGGGGAATGAGCTCCTTGTTTTGCTTTCCTTGCTTTTCCTTGCTTTTGCTTTACCTATTGAACTGTCTTTATCTGAACCCATGAGTTATTTTCTCACTTTCAGTCTTCAGATTCTCTCCCACATCCCACTAGTGGGGAGTGAGTGGGCAGCTGTGTGGGACTGAGTTGCTGGCTGGGGTTAAATCATGGCAGCTGTTTAAGGAGAAAGCATAATGCAGTTCAGTCAACTGTCACTGGTCTTGATATGCCTATGCAGCACACTGTAACACTATGTGGAGATGTTTGTTTGGTTCTGGAAGTCTCTGTGTTCATTCTAGTATGTGCTTCTGAGTTTCAAAGGAAAATGAACTTTTTCATTCAAGAATCCCTGTGTTGCATTTCACAGTGTGATATAGAAGTGCTCATTGTAAATTTCATATTAATGTTGTGACACTATTCACAGAAAACAATGTGTCAGTAATCTTGCTGGAGAAAATTCTCAGTTAGAAATTTTAAACCATGGTATATTCTGAACTTTTAAAGAAATATAACTTTTAAGGGGCAGTCTTATACAAGCAACATATATGTTTTCTATAAGGTTGTGATTAAGTGACACAACATTTTTTGTACAACTTGTCTATCTTCTATCCAGGCCCTAATCTATTTTAACTTAGTTTATTCCATCCCTTCCACTGACATTAAGCAGATACAGTTCTGTATTGAAATACTATATATATANCTTCTTTCACTGCCTAAATCAGACAATTTCCTTCCATCTTTTCACCCTGTGAGATACATTCTTAAACCACTAAATGCTTTTCTAAATGTGAGAATGTGACTCTGCTGAACTCTGGTAACTTGCAACTACAACAAAAAAAGGGTTTCTTTTTGTCTTATCCAGCTGTAGTCAATGTGGCACCTCCACAGCATGATTCATCCTGTCCTAAAATAGGTTGCTGAGATGGTATCAGTATCCTGTTTGATTTGGTTTATAAACTAGTAGTGAGTACACAAGTAACTTAGAAGGAATATTGTGAAGGGAGATGAAAAAGTAAGAATGAAAGATAATAGAGGAAAAATAAGACTTAAGAATAGGAAAGTAAATATCAAGAAGGAAGCATATGCTTGTGGAAATGAGAACAAAGCTATATATGCATACTGTAAAAGGAAGACAAAATTTTAAAAAGGAAATAGAGGTGACGAAAAGTAAAGTGAAACAGGAAAACCAATGAGGATGAAAATACTGATTAGGAAGATGAGATAGTAAAGGGAGGGAAAATTAGATTCTGAGAAGGAATTGATACAGGCAAATAGAAAGGGTAGCAAAGAAGAAAAATGGGAACAAGAACACCAACAGAGGTTTGGCCTACACATACTGATGTGCACTTGTCCATTTATTTTTAAAAGATGGTAAATAAGGAATCATAATGGTAAAAAGAAGACAAACAAGGCTTTTAGTATGTCAAGGCTGACACGGCTTTGCCATGTGCTGGATCAGAGTCTGGTGGCCCCGTTAGCTGGGTCAGGCCCCATCTAATGTGCTTTTCCCCTAAGCAGAGATTACTAGCTCAGGTAACAAAGGCCACGTAGCTTCTGGCTTAGGAGCAAAAGACCCAGTACTTGTGTTCAGGGTGAAGGCAGGACTCTCTCCTGTATAACGCAATACACCTCAGTCTGATCATAGAGCTTCTGCTACCCGTTTTACACCAGATGCAAAAATGGTTTGAGGAAACTGTGAATCTTTTATATATCTATAGCTTCTAATGAGAGAAGCAAGTGGGATAGATGGTAGACTTTTTGCCAAGTAGCCTTAAGAAATAATGAAATAACAAATAAATATTTACAATATTCCTTCTCCAATAAAGCCTAAAGGAAGATAGGTTCTCTCATCTCTTTCATGATTTATTTAAATTTTTTAATTGGTTGTCTTAAAAAATTCCAATTTTACTTTTAAAGTGAAAAGTCAAAAGATAAAAGCATCTGTAGGTAAACTTCCACATCTGGTCTGCCCATGTCTCTACAATTCAAGTTAAGGAGTGTATTTAGAAATTACATTTTAAACTTCTGCTCTCATTTCAGCAGCAAGTGAGTATTTTTAGGTTGTCTGAAAGTATAAAGTGGAATTTTTTGCATTTGCCCATAATATCTATAGGGATCCAATTCTTTCCAGAATCATGTGCCATTAAACTATGTAATAATGATGTCATTTATCCATATGGGTTAATACCATTCTATAGTCCAAACTATCTCAGAGGCCAAAATACACTGCTATGGTAATGTTAAGCCCCCTTGTTATAATTGGCTCTGTACAGTCTGCTGTTCCATGCAAAGCAACAAAGGGCAGCTCTGCACAATCCTCTCCAAATGCTGGAATTAATTGTGTTGTAGACTTCATATTGCACTTGCAGATGTTATTAATTACTGCTACTCCCCGTTTAATAGCTGTTTCCATAGTAATTATGGGATTTATTTTTTTTTAAGAGNAGAATACTTAATAATACTTAAATAATCAATTACTTAAGTTAACAACCTACTCTTTATCCTTTTAAGTTTAATCCTAGTTTGTGGGTTTTGGCACAATCTAGCAAGACCAATGAAGTCAGAGTGCATTCAGTGCAAGTAAACATGGCACTATGTCTGTCTCCAGCACCACAGATTTACTAGATACAAACACACTACTGGTGATGCTGATTCAGAACTAAAAGGTTTAAAAACACAGGTCTCTTTGAAGACTTAATAATAAATTTAATATCTTGTGTGAATTATAAATTGTGACTGTGTATCCTGCATTTGAAATACAGCTTTTTGCATCCACTGCCCAGGACATTTATAAGAACAGAGTAAAGTATCTAGTATATCAGCTAACACACTGAGTACCTGTTCTCTTTGAGTGGTCTCTAAATTCTGTCTTCATACAACACATGCTGTTGGTTAAGAAGTATTCTGAAAATGTCTAGGTAGAATGTCCTGGTAACTGGAAATGTGGCTAGTTTAATGCTTACTCCCCACACATATCAGAAAATAAAGTGAAAATAAAAAGAATTACTGATAAATCGCAAATTATGGTCACTTAAAACTACCAGAGGGGAAAAAAGGTGAGATTTATTTTGATATATCAAGATGATACACTGAAGAGTGTAGCAATCATTTATCATATTCTAACTCTTAAAATAGCTTATGAAAATTATAACAAGCTGAGCTGTATCTCCACCAATAGCTATGAAGAAAATGTGACTTCAAATGTCCAGTTCTCCCTTCCTTGAGTACAGAAAGCCTTTTTTCCCCTACTTTGAAATGCAGATGACCAACTCCAGGAGTACCACAAGAATGTTCCTTTTTTATGAAAGTCCACTGCCAAGTCCCATATGAACCCATCTGTGCTGTGGGAGTGAAATATAACCTTTTGAAGCAGATAAGCATTTGTCCCATGCACTGATGAAATCCTGGTTTTAGAGTTTAAGTACGTCAGAAGTGATACCCATTTTGTGACTGATCTTCAAAAGGGAACGTGGCACCTCAACTGCTCGTAGGCATTGGTAGTCCAGTGTTTGAAATCGTCATCAAAACATCTACATAAAGCATGCAGTGAGTAAAAATAAACCAGGATATAATAAAATAATTAAACATGTGAAAATAGAGTCTGTAAAACAAAAAAAAAGAAATGTGGTGAAGGGGGGGAAGCTCAATGTTTAAGAGGATATATCTGGACTGAGAGTTTTCCTTTTATAACACCAATCAATGTTTTCCCAGTGAGCTGAGAAATTCCCGTAGGACCTAAGCATGTTCTGCCTCCCACGCGACACTTTGCAGCAGAAATCCTCTTTGAGGACGATTCCTCTCCACAAAAGGCTGCTGCTATTTTCTCATCTGCCCTCTTGGACTGGATGCCCACACACACTATCCTTGAGGCCAGCTGAACTGCATCTTGCACGATGTCCTACAGAGAAGTCACCTCAGCATCTCCCCAGAGACTGCCTGAGGCCCGACTGAGTCACCTGCTAAGAAAAAGCAGCAGCTGTGTTAGATGGGATGAGTGTTCATTATTCCCTGGAAATAGAGCTCCTTTGTTTCTTTTTGACCTTGGAAACTTCTTTCACCCTTGACTAGGCTTTTCTTCTGGCCAGTCCCCCGAGGTCTGTTTTCTAGGCATGAAAAGAGATAAGAGGAAGATCATTTTCGAAAACATGAAAAGTATGTGGAAGACATCAAGAGGAGGACATAACCTTGAGAGCACAGGGGTGAAGGAGACAGAAAACCTAATGCAGGGTCAGAAAATTGAAAGGAAAAGGATTAATTAAAATGTACTAAAGATGTTTTGAAGATGAAAAAGGAATATAAGTGCTAAGCATTTTCCTTTATAACAGAAGCTCTGCAGAAAACCAATTGGAAAAGCATGGCTTTTATTTGAGTGGCAATTTGCATATTAATATTGTGATAGCATTATGCAATAGTATATAAGACAGATTGGGTAAATAAAGGCTGTGACCAAACATTTCAGCTTCTCCCCCATGTCTATTGAAAATAAAACTGGCAGAATGTCACACTGTAGGATTGTCCTTGATTTGTTTCCAGTAGAACATTAATTGATGTGTTCCCATGTTTTGATATGTGATTTACAAGCTCAATAACTCAAAGGGTGATTACAGCCAGGCAAGCAATCTGGATGCCAAGCCTCATTTCAGTGAACTGTCCTGGATATTTCACTCTGGAAATCATGGCTTTCTAAATGTGTGGGAGACAATATTAAGCAGTGGCAATCAACAGTGCACTTTTCTGTTAGTGTAGCAGGAGGGATTATTTTGAAATAGCTAGTGCATCTGTTTCATAGCTATTTTTTTTCTTGAACTGGAAAAATCTACAATGTTTCAAACAAAATGCTCACAAAATACTCAGGAATGCAGAAGTGTTCCCAAAGAACATTCTGTATTTAAAAAAAAAAAAAAAATCTGGTTTATTTTTTCAAAAGCAACCAAAAGGAATGGAGGGGGAAAAAAAAAAAAAAAGAAAGGAAGAAGTACATGCAACCAGTAAAAAAACCCCAACCAAACAAATTTTTTTCGCAATATTTGCTTTGCAAAACTCTTGGAACCCAGAAACTTCTGAATTATAGTTTCACTGGCATACAATCTACAGTGACTCAACTGTGACCCCTAAATACCAAGGCTGTAAAGGGAATGGTGAAAAAGTCAAGCTCATTGTTCCAATATTCTGTGTTGCTATTATATCATCAATCCATTTCATGTTTCATCTAGGTTTCTAATATGGTTTCATTTGGTCAAAGCTGCTTAATGGGAAGAAAAATTGGGTAGGCTTTTTGTTTTTGTTTGGTTTTGGTTTTGTTTTTTAATAACTCTATTGTTAAAGGAGTAATAGAGAATTTGTGTGTCAAAGAGAAAGAACTGTGATATTGTGATTGATTTGATTGAAGATGATTTCCAATACAGCAGCTGTAGAGGTTAATATTTCAGCTCACACATCAAAACCAGCTAGGACATGGTATTAGTGTTGAGGAGCAGAGTACTAGAGGATGAGTAAGGCACAATATAACTTTGCAGAATGAAAGCTGGCACATGTTGGACAAAACTCTGTGGAAGCAACCATTAGCAGTGAATTGGTGATATCAAAATATTTAAATATATTTAAAACACAAATGCTAGTTTATAATTTTTTACATTTACTCTTCTGTCTGAAAGCTGTGGGTGTGAAGATATGGCTTTATCCACCTTTTAGGAGAGCATCATTGCCGTCTTTTTACCTGTGGGATATCTTGTCATTTCACTGGGATCCTGTGCCAGTGCATTCCTCTGTTTAACATCATTTCATATTGGTGGCAAAGTTGCTGTTTTAGGAGACACCTATTTACTAATGCCTTTTGCAACAAGTGAAACTGCCTCTGCGCAGGAGAGAGATCAAGTCTAATACTTTTCATCTAATATTTTTCATCTAATACTTTTCAAACAAAATTGTATAATTAATTCCTCATCATAGTTCCTCATGACTGATTTTTCCACATAGTATTTAATGAAGTGAGGAATGCTTGTTCTTATATGTACTTTCTTCTCTTTCATCTGTTGTTTTATCCATGCAATTTTGTACTAGAAAGCCAAGCACACCTTACTCTCTGATCAGTAGGTGAGAAGAGTGGCTCAGCCTCAGGCCTTTCAGTCCTACATACATGATGTTTTGATGTAGAAGCAAAGTGGCTTCTTAGCAGGTGATAGAGCTTATGAAAATAGAAATAAGGAAAAATGAACAGAATGTATCAGTGAAGGGTGACAAGAAGAGTGGGATAATTCAAGAGGTTAAGTTTGGGAGGCAGGACTGGTAGGAAGAAGGTGACCTTTGAGGAAATTTGGGGAAAAGAAATGAGACTGAGGAGTTTGTAGGAGGAAACAGGAGACTGTATCTTTTCCTCATACTTTTAGTAAGCATATTGCTATGTCTAAGAATTGAAGTGGCTGTCTTTGGCCTTCATTACAGATATTTAACTGGCCATTAGATATATTTGAACTTCTTCATGCATGGAATGTCCTGGATATCAGGAATAAAGCTTTTATATTTAATAAATATTCTGAGGAAATTACAATGCAGAAGTAAGACTGGATCTAGAAATATGGCTGCAGCTAACACACTAAGCATCCAGGGGCCCAGGTTCCCAAGAGTAAAGTTTTCTTCTGTTTGCATCTGGCTTAACAAGTGAAGAGACAAATAATCCAGACCAAGTCATTCTGTGGCTTGGAGCTTCCTGCTGACTAGAGGTGATAGAATTAACTTCTAGATTCTGCTGTATGAAATGAGATTCTTGAAGATAAGCAAAACATGCTCAGAAAATGCTGTGTTCCTGACATCAGAAAGTTTTAGAATAAAGTAATAATTTCAAAAAATATAACCAGTATTAAAACAGCACAAGAAATGTTACTACTTTCATAAAGGAAAGGAGCAGAGGCATTATGCAATAAGGTTAAGGAAAAAGATGATATAGCTATGGTTATGTCATAGATATCACACAGCCCTTAAAACAAACAAAAAAAGTTACTTTCTTTCATGTTTCTGAGCTCATTTCTATAAAATACTTTAGAAGAGATTTCGAAGGTAATTAAAGACATAGAAAAAAGTGTGATAAAATGCAACATGGGTTTACAAAGACTTACTTGATAGTGCTGGATTAAGCTGCTATTTTCCTTTGATTTTCTGGACAAAGGAAATAAAATACATCTAATCTACTTGGACTTTTACAAAGCATCTGATACAATTCCACAAGGAAAATTATTAGCTAAATAGGGAAATCAGGGATTAGCACAAGAATTTTAAAACGGGTAATGAATAGACTTAAAAGAGAAAAAGTGAAATGTTGAGGTAAAATGTTGGTTAGACAATTAACTTGAAAACTAGATTAGAGACTTATTTAATTTAATATTTTCATTAGTAATCTTGGCTCATGATATGTGGTTGTTCTGTTAAAATTTAATGATGACACAAAGGAATTGCCAATATAGGGGAGGGCCAAGCATCACATGGGATGAAAAAGAGGAATGATGATGACAGTAGCCAAGCAAGAAAAAAAATCATGACTTTGGGGATTAACAGGAAAAAAATATTTGCTGCACATGTTGGCTGCTAACAGGATGACTGTGATTCATTAATATTATGTAGATACAAGATAACCAGATATAAACGTCTAATCTGGTTCTGTTCCCCTGTATTGTTTTTGTATTTTTATTGTTTCCTTCAGGGGAGGTTTAGATTAAATATTACAAAAAATGTCTTCACTGAAAGGATGGTCAGGCATTGTAACAGGCTGCTCAGGGAGGAGCAGAAATTGCCCTTTCTGGAAGTGTTCAAAAAACATGGAATATGTCACTCGGGGATATGGTTTAGCAGTGAATATGGTGGTGCTGGGTTGATGGTCGAACTCAATGGTCTTACAAGTCTTTTACAACTTAAATTATTCTGTGATTCTATAAAGCACTTGAATTTTGGCTGCATGTGAAAAACTGCAATACTGAACCCTGTTTCTTGCAGTCCCATGAGAGACCCTATCCTGACTGTGGAATACCCTTCTGTCCACCCATGTGAACCAAGTAAATTCAAACTGAAACAAGAGCTAAGAAAGATTCCTGGGACTAAATGTACTTTGTTTTTACAAACTGGGGGCAGATAACAAGTATGCCTACCCTCTGAAATTGTAAAAGCAGTCAAAAGAGAGAGAAGAAACATTTAAGCTAATGAATAATGCTGGTAAAAAGATAAATGGGCACAAATTAGTCATGGATGAATGTGAAAAGGAAAATCAAGACCATCATAGCAGTGAGAGTCTATAAGGGTAAAAAGAGAATGTGTGTTTTCAGCTCATAAAACAGAAACAGCAGTGTCCCTTTGCCTAGACCTGTTTCTCATTTTGCTTTTATTTCCACAGTGAGTATGTATTTCCCTTAACATCAATAACACCATTCTTCACTAACAGATTGCTTTCTTAAGCCTGTCTAGGCTGTAGAAATTAGGTACTATTTCTCTTTTCACAGAGTTCGTATTAGATGTTCCTCGACTACCCTCCAGTCTTTGTGTTTATGCTTTTTTTCACTGTGCTAGTCCACCCTCGTAGAGTTTCCCCTCTGCTTCCTCATAGGCCTTTTTCCTTTTTCTGATATTATTAGGCTTCTTGATATCCACAATTTCATTAATAGTTTATTTTTTTATCCCTTTCTTCTTTTTTAGCCAAACTTTGCACCAAAGCAGTTGAAATATCATTCCTTGCTCAATGCTGGAAAAAGCAACTCTTGCAGGATTCTCTGTCATTGTCATATAACAGCCTTAAAACTTACAAACATAAGACTGGAACAGGCAGGCAGAATACCTATTATTTCTTGGATTGATGCAAGCATAAATTGTTTTAATTTTTTTCTTTATAGTCCTAATTATCTATTTGTAGCAGTGATTCACCATTCAATTAATTTGCCCACCAGAAATGCTGAGACCTTTCTCCTTCAAGTACGACAGCCCATATAGAGCCAACAAAACCCAAAAATCTCCTGCCCCCCTTAAATCCAACACAGAGCAACCAAACCTTTTTTTTGTTCTCAATAATTTCTGATACTTACTTAAAAACAAGAGAGATATTGTCCACCACCACTTCAAACTGGATCTTGGTAGGACAAAGTGGTCTCCAGCATTACTTGTTTAGCTCTTCTATCCTGATTTCTTCTAGCAAACCATTTAACCAATTGGACTTGCAAATAGTTAAATTACCATTTCTGCTATTTTGGAGCAAGACAGTTGTTTGGTGGACTTGAAGGCTTAGTCAGCTCCTGGGCTGTGTAAGCAAAGGTTGATGAAAATCAGCTATACATTGACAGCTTTTCAGACTGAAGTCAGAATGTTAAAATCAGTGATACCAGATACAATCTCTATTAAAACCATGAATTTATGCAAGCCCAGATATGGATTTTTTTTTTCTTTTTTCTTCATGGGGATTAGATGGCCTCAGAGAAATTGTATGCTTACTGTAAACACATCATGAGTTATAAACTTAGTTAATAACTGAGTTAATAACTCAGCCCCTCTCAGAGCAAGGTATTCTTGCAGAATAGCAATGGGTATATAGGCATTTCCCTTCAGAAAGAGTTTTCATATCTGGTTTTGTTCCAGGTAAGTGTGAAATCCCAGTCCTTCAAAATTTTCCACATAAAGAAAGCAGTAAGTTTGAGCCAGCTAAACAGTGGTTTGATTTTACATCTAAAATGTTAACACTTATAATAAATGCAAATGCAATACTGAAGCAGTTATCACAATTGGATTGAATTTGCTAAGTGCTTTGGAAATTTTGCTGAAAAAAAAATGGAAGAATATCTTTCAGGATATGTGTAACATTTCAATACTCCACTCTATGCTCTATTTTTACAACAGCTGAAATAAAATTCAAATGATTTTACACAGGACTTACATGACCACAAAAGTTAAATAAATATTTTTATTTAAATGACATAATTAAAAAAAAAAAATCTTAATTTGATCGCATAGCTTAGGCATTTTTCAGTCTGACCTAACCTCTGTCAGTCCATGAACCTCCCAAATCCATGTTTCACTCAGCTCTTTCCCTGAAATGACCTTTGATGGTAATGTATGAAAGAATTAAAAATGAGGCTACATCTAGCCTTCTGCAGGTGGAAGAAAACACCCAGTAAACTCAAGATCCTGAAGTCAAAGGAAGGAGAAATTAGCAAAGAAAAAAGAAAATTAACCACCACCATCAACAACAAAAACATTCCAGAAGGACTTCAGTTTGCCATCAGGCTGCAAAACTTTTTACTCAAGGTTTTCACCCAAATAAGAGGAGTGCTATTGTTGAAGATGTAATTTTTTTGTGATATAAAGTCTTCAGTACAGGGTACTTATAAAAATAATTGGGTGGCATCTGTGCATTGTCCTTGCTGCAGCTGCTGGAGGGGTTGGAAGTGGTGGAGAAGCCCATGGTGACATGGATGGAAGAGACTCCGAGAGATGCACTGTGCACCAGCTCCCCTCTGCTCCTACCTTGCACACCCCATCCTCCAGCATGTGGCTTTATAAATAAATTTCTCATTTTTGCAGGAGGGAACCAAGGGGAAATTTAGGAAAGACAAGTGTATTTCTTGCAAAAGTCAAGGCAAAAGGAGGAAAGTGGACCAAGAAGGAATATAACCTGTAATTTACACAGCTTCAGTGCCATAAAGGCAAGGTGGTAGCTAACGTTTTGCTTTTCCTTGTTGCTTTCTCTTTTTCTTCTACTTTATTTCTCTTATTTGCTTCTACACTGGAATTAATTTTTTATTTTTTTTTAAAACAGCTTGAGTCACTTACCCAAAGTAAAAATAAAGAATAATATGGGATAAAATTTGGAAAGAAATATTCTGTGAAAGTTCAGGTTGGCTCTCTGNGAAAAAAGAAAGAACACCTCCCCCTTCGGCTTATATACACCTGATTATGTAAAGAGAGGGGATGGACTGCTTCCTAGATTTTGACCCTGGTTACAAAGGAAGGCCTACAAAAAACAACCCATCACATATTCATAGATATGTTTGTCTCACAAGCAAAAGACATTTTATTTAGTGTAAATTCCATAAAATATTTATCAGTTTTGGAACTTTATATTCTGTTCTATGTTAATCTTACAATAGGAAAAAAAAAACCCCAAAATACTCTGTTTGATTTTTTTTAAAGTTTCAAAGCTGTAGGCCTTGTGGGCCTGTGAGCCCTAACCATACTGGTAGTTAAAAGTTGAGGTTGAGGTTCCAAACACCATGGGTGGTCCAGATTAGAAAGATGTGGAAGGAGCAATGTTGGTGCAGTTTTGTGTTCCACTTAGCATGACTTTTCCATCCTGTTTCTTTGATTTAGATACCGTATTTTTTGAGGTTTTTTTTGGTTTTTTTTTTTTTTGGTAAATCAAGTAGTTTCATATTTGTTTCTGTTTATGCAGCATCCCCCTTAATGGTCACCACATAAATCTGATAAGTGCTAATCCATAAATAATGAATAAGTCCCCTTTAGATACTGAAAGGCAGTAATAGGGGCTGCCCAGATCCTTCTCTTATCCAGGTTGAACAGTCCCAGGTCTTTCAGCCTGTCCATAGGAGAGGAGCTCCAGCCCTCTGATCACCTTCATGGTCCCTCTGTGGAGGCACTCGAACAAGTTCATGTCTTTCTTGTACAGGGGACTCAGAGCTGGATGCAGTACTCCTGGTGGGGTCTCATAGGAGCAGAGGAACAGAATCACCTCCCTTGACCTGCTGGCTATTCGTGTGATGCAGCCCAAGATATGGTTGACTTTCTGGGCTGTGAGTGCCCACTGCTGGCTCCTGTCCAGCTTTTCAGCCACCAGTGCCTCAGCCCTTCTTCTCAGGACTGCTCTCAATCCCTCCTTCCCTCAGGGCTACTGGGAATTGCCCTAACCCATGGGCAGCACCTTGCGTTTGGCCTTGTTGAACTTCTTGAGGTTAATTATCTGATTTCAAAGTGCTAAAAATAGGTGACTAATTCCTGGGGACTTTAGTTATAGTGGAGGGAAGCAAAAGCTCCTTTGAATAAATGCTAAGGTCCTAAGGCCTAAGTTTCCAAGCTCCACTCTTCCAGGCGGATGATATCATACTGGTATAAATCAGAAGAAAATGTGGATTAAGTAGATAGTCAGTCAGTAAAATCTGTTGACAAAGAAGCTTTGATACATAATGATTAACATGCCCCCTTTCTTGGTTTTTGGGTTTTGCTGTAGTCTTGTTTTTTGTTGTATTACAAAGTTATTATGACAAAGTATTTCTGCTTTTAGGTTGTTCTCAGCAAATGTTTATTGGGGTTCATGGGCTAAGGAGTTCAGCACTGTCCAGCTGGCCACAGTTCAACCTTGGGAAATGTTTTTGTAGAGAAAAAAATTGACCCAAGAATGTCAGAGAAAATGGTATAAAAGCCCAGACATAAAGTCAAGTCGGGAACTCAATCAAATGTTGGAAGAATGCTGATTTGCAGTCCTGAGGGTTTGTGGGGGATGGAATGAGGGAGACCACTCTGAGGAGTGAAGTAGAATGGTGCAAGCAAAAGAGAATTTATTTGAACTGGTACACAGCTTAAATAGGGGGACAGGGTTCTGGAACGGGGTGCACCCTGGGAAGGTTTTGGGGAAGGGTCAGGGTAGGTCCCAGCCAAACAAGGCAAGAATCCCCAAAACTGAGGGGACAGGGGCAGGGATGTACCATATAGGGGGTTGTTACCCTGCTGCCAGCAGGAGGCAGTAGAGAGTGAGTTACAAGCCATGTGAGTGGAAATTTCCAACAGGGTATATATGAGAACAAAGAGAAAAACATATAATATTATAAAATCCTCAAACAGGACAGAATTCTTAAACAGCAGGCTGTCCTTAGGCATAGCAACAGTCTATGTAACTGCAAAGTGCAGCATCCATGGCTCAGGCAGTCACAGGTCTGTGTTGCTAAGGCAGCTCCTCCACTGTTGGTATTCCTCTCCTCCAACACTGATTTAGTGAATTTTCATGGCTACTTTCACCAGTACATGTAGCTTCTGCTAACAGGTTTCCTGTTCAGACATTGGCCGTGTTAAGAAAATTTTAATCATAGAAATTTGTTAGTGTGGTAACTTCAGAAAACCTGACCTGATGATAGTACCCTTCTCAGAGGATGCAATTAAGTTATAACTAGGAAAATGTCTAGCTTGTTTACTGGCTTATGGTGGAGTATCCTGATGACAGCAAATATATGGTAATGTTTATATTGGGGCTAGTTGTGGCAAAAATAAAGTTTAACAGGGAAGGGAGTTTACCAGTGCTAACTTGAGTTAGGTCTTGCTGGTAGTGAGACTTACCTTCTCAGTGATTTCAGATTATTGTAACTGAAGTTTAGGCAACTTTTTTCCCTATCTGTTTATTTACCTCTGTACAGAAGAGACTCTCTGGGTTCAGAATTCAATGGCAAGTGACTACTTCTGTCTCCCTGTAGCAGAAGTTAATCTATTGCCAGAGAGAGCATATAGGTCTAATGTGGGTGCCTCATCAAGACATCTGTTGCATTAGTCTGAGTTAAAAAGACAGGGTTTAAGTCTGAGTAGTTTACATATTGTGCAGTAAATGTGTCCTGGGATGACATATTGAACCATGAAGATAAAACAAATGGTGAACAGACATTTATGAGCTCTTACATACTTTACATGCAATATTGTCTGCAAATTCTTGCTCACTGTTGTGATGGCATGAACAAAATTTATTATAAGGCAAATTCACAGTGAAGAGGTATTAGAGAGAGTCATGGGAAGCTAGGGAAAGCACACAGTGGGGACTGAATTAAGGTTGCAGAAGTAGCTTTTGAATCCTTGACTCTGTAACCTTTGTAACCTTAATAATGTTATTTTAATGCATACTATGTTTTCTTTGTTTAATGCCTCGGAGTAGCTACATTTGGAATGAACTCTATCACCTCCACTGAAGGAAGCAACTCAATAGGTCCCGACCCAGCATGGCCTGTTGTGATCAGCCTGTGTAAGGTCATAAGCATCAGCCTTAGCCCTGAGAGCTGATGACAGGGTGCAGAAAAATTCTGTCCTCTCTCTCATGAAAGCCTAATTGCTCACTTTGTCATGTTGATCTTGTAACATGTCTCCTGCTCCTACTGCTTCTCCGTAATTTCCTGCATAGAAGTACCCTCTGTGCACTGTCACCATTCACTCTGTGACATGGTGAAAGTACTGAACAGGCTATTTCTGTTAGATTTCACTAGGGAATGTTATTTCTCCCTGAAGCTGCTTCCATCAGCCTCATGCTATTTCTATCTCTGAAGAAACCATTCTAAGCAGCACCCTTTCTACTGATCTCAATCCTTTCCCCTTCTCCCTCTCAGAGCTGGCAGTCATAGTTGACCGTGTGCCAAATTAAAATTCAAGAGGGTTACTATTCAAAGTGTTTGATATATTCCAATGCTTCAGGATCCTTTCACTGTAATGTCATCCTATAGATGAGCAACGCATTGCCCAGGTCCTGAGTTCCCTGAGTTCAATGTGTCCAGAATCCTGAAGCAATGCACTTGTGTTAGGGCAGCTCTGTCAATTATAATATCAGTCTGCAGCCTGCTATTGTGACTTTATGATCTTAGATGTCCTGGGTGAGTACAGCAATGGTTTAACAAGCTGCCTCTTTACAGTCCTGTGGGCCATTTGCTTGGACACAGAAAGGTGAGGGGTGATGTGGGGGACATGGGGAGGACAACACATTAACCTTCTCCATGCCTTGGGCAGTCCTGAACTCAGTGATTCTAAGTCTGAATCTAAAGAGCAGCATTTAACTTTTGTGATTTACTTACCATTGCTTTGAAGGGCATTTTACTTAATTAGGAAAATACACCCAAATTATGTCCACATCACTGGTGTCATATGTTACCCTCAGTTGCCCCATAGAAAAGAGAAACATCATTAAACAAACTCTGTTCACAAATGCTATCCTGTCACCAGTTATTTCATGCAATGTTACCTTCCTTTCCTCCCTATTTACCTAATGACTTGGAGTTGTTATTTATACTACTTCTGTGTTGATTTTTCTTATCACCATATGTTCACTGACTTTAGATCTGATGATAATGAACTTCTGTGGTATATGCACTTCCATGTATTAATTATTGCTGAGATTCAGATGTTTGAGTTTCAGAAGTAAAAAGGTATTCTCATTGTGCTTTTTATCATTCAGAAATAAAGGCTTCTTTTGCAAAAGAAGGTAAAAATAAAAGGTGTAAGTTTTAAAGGATTAATCTTTAAAATAGCATAGAACTGCAAAAAAAATGAGGGCGAAAAAAATATTTGATAATTATTCTTCATTTTTAAGAGTTTGCTTTCATAGTTCTGACTGTTAAATATAACTTGTATAATTTCAGAGGATATTCAAGTAGATAAATTACAGAACTTCTGACAGGAAGAGAATGTCCAGGCAGATGTGTATATACCTAATGCTGTAAAGTAACTTCACTTCTCACTTGTACTGCTGCCATAATTCCTGTAAATGATGTACTATGTTATGCTAATGTTTTAGGAATTGTAAATCAGCTTTCTGATACAATAATCAGTGGTCTTTGGTGGGAAGAATATTCATAATTAATGATCTTCATGGGTTTTTGTGTTCTGCATTTTGTTCACTTTGCAGGATAGAGTGCCAAAAATGAAGATTTGGGCGCTACAGAAAATTAATTAATTAATTCAGTTTTGGGGGATGCAGGAAAGTTTTGGCCCCTGTTAGTTTTCACAATCCCATAAATCTTGGTTTTGAACAGAACAAGACATCAGAGGTGCAAGCCATAGAAAGTCTCCTCCTTCACAAATTTCCTGTGAAGCAGGGATATGTTGTTTTGGCTGGTCACACATTTCTGGAGGATTTGATTTTTACTGATAAGCTTGGCTCCTTCTGATGTTACCCGGGAGTTTTGAATTGCTCTGGAGCAGTCATCAGAACTTCAGGATCCTCGATGAGTCTCTTTCCTTCAGTGATCCAGCATTAAACAAGATGCCTTTTGTACACCAGGCTGCAGAATGCACTGGCACATNAGAACCCTCAGAACATAGAGGAATCAAAGCTGCAAGGATTAATTGCCTATCTCTGTTTTGTCTACAGAAAAAGTTTAGAGAAGAATGAGTCTACTAATCAAATCCATATTTAATCAAAAAGTGGGTTAGAGAGTTTAGTTTCAATCTACCAGCTGAGCTGAAAAACATTGGGAAATATTTTTGTTTCACCCAACTGAAATAGAAATATTTTCTTTACAAAAACAAACAAATAAGCAAACAAAACCCAACTATAAACAAAAAACATTTCAAGCTGCAACAATAAATCATCAAAATTTCAACTTCAGTTTTATTTCAAAGTATAAAATTGAGTGGGAAAGGTAACATAATTTTGCATATGTTGAAAAGAAAATATTTTAAAAATCAGAAATGTAAATGTGTATATCAGGGATGAAGACACAAGTTCAGTGCAGACATCTATCAATGTTTGGCCTATTTGAAATTTTAATTTTTCAGAATTAGATATTTGTTTTCAAAAATTATCATCTTCAGTATTTTTCCTTGTAAGGATTCCATGGGCACCCTGTTTTTCAGTCATGGCCTATGATCCTGTGTTTTGTGCACTTTTATTATTACTACAGCTGACTATGCATGTGATTCAGTAAACTTCTGAGTATACTGCAACTACACCTATCTAAGTGGTGTGAAAGTTCNTAAGATGGGATGGAATACTTCCTAGATCTTGACCCTGGTTACCAAGGAAGGCCTACAAAAAACAACCCATCACAAGTGGTCATCCAAATTTTTATGTGTTTAGAACTGATATGTCTCACCTTTCCGGTTTTAAAATTTTTAGCTTATTTACTTGCAAGAATGGAACTTCAGAGCCCAGACAACATGTATTTCTGAAAGAGGAGGGGGAACTAAGTGTCCATGTTATTCAGATATCTGACAGCAATTCCCATCCAGCTCTTTCCAGAAGAGTATTTCTCCACACTATCTGAGAAAATGTTTCATGTGCTGCTAGTTTTAACACAGAGAAACACAAGTGTGACAGTCTGCAAGAGGGTAGTGCTTCAGTGTGGAGCTGGACCTCAGGTCCTCCACCTTCATCAGTAAAAGAAAACTGCTGAAGAGCTGGACAGCTCTGTAGAGCTGTGTTTTGTATCTCCAAATCAGCTCACATGTGATGTAGCCTGAGAACTAGGTGAAACTTGGACTGGAAAGACACGTACACACTAAACTGGCCTTGGCAAAATGGCTTTATCACTGAAAAATATGCATATCAAAGTACAAGATTCAAGGGAAAGGAATTTTCATAAAAACCTGGTGTTTGAGGACTAGAAATTCTAGTATTTGTGGAGTGGTTTGCAGTAATGCTTTTGGAACACATTTCTGGATGATCCCTTTCTTCCATAAAACCTCAGGAGAATTTTCTTCCATAAAATCTACAGGAGAGTTCCCCAGTCTTCCTGTTCTCCCATAAAGGGAGTTGCAAGGAGAAGACCCTCTACTCAGGTATCATAACCAGGCTACCCATAAACATGAAAGATCCTGAGACAAGTACTTATAAAAATAAAATTTTACAGATTTTTAAATCAAGGGTGACATGTTTTTACTTTTGTACTATTGCTATAATTTGTCAATTTTTTTCACTTCTCCATTAACTAATTTAGAGAGGTGTTGAAAGCTTTTTATAAAAGAAGCATAAAACATATAACTTGGATGACAATGCTGAATTTCTTCCAGGATTGAATATAACGACTGCGTTTAGCTCTCTGCTCATTACCTGAATAGATAACAAGCTTGCCCTTCAGCCATCACAGCTCTTGCACATTTGAAACACACATGTTAATACTTGAAAGGTGTCTCAGAATATCTATAATGAGTAAAAATCCCGATCGAAGAAGTGGGTGGTATCCTATTCACTGAGGTGTTACTGGCATATAATCAATAGGGCATAGATCATTTTTATTTCCTAAATTATCTTGTTCATTTATATGTGAAACAGACATTAATTAACATTTAAATTCTTTTTGACATTTAAGACACTCCCCTATTTTTATGAGATTTTGACACAGTTTCATTGAATATCTTTTTATAACCTGATTCTAGAAAATTATTTTAACAATTTCAACATATTCTGTCAGCCGTGGGTGAACTGTCAAGAGGCTTGCTTTTATTTAAACTCTCAAATGTACACATTTACAAGGAGCTTAAGACCTGTTTTGGGCCTGAACAAGGCACTTGCTGTCACATTTTTTTTGAGGAAGTTGTGGAGCCCTCTGGAGCAGATGGTGTAAAACTTTCCCTAATAGTGGCTACTTCAAGCAACTTCTGAAGCCAAATAGGCAAACAGAAAAAGGATGGAAGAAAACATATTACTGTGTCTGCCTTACAGGCTGGAAGCCAAAGGGAGGGTTTGAGCTCCCCAGAGGTCAGGAGGGGGAGCCTGCAGTACCCTACTCGAATGTTAAAACTTCTATTTCTACAAATACCAGGTGTGAAACCACTCTTTATGCTAATTTAAATTTTACTGAGAGGTCTGACATCAATAATAGAAAGCAAGTAAAATAATTGAAAGAAATATGACAACTTGAGTCTATTCATCTAGATTGAGTCTTATATTTTGGACCTGATCTCTGTTTGAAAAGAATTTGCTTCAAACAAAGCTTCTCTAGGTGTCAAATAAGCACCTGAGTAGAAATATTGTTGTGCCATGTGCACTCTTTGTATCTGGGTTTCTGAAAGAGTGAAAGATGTCCAACCATTTTAGTGATAATCTGGTATTCCTTCATTTTATTGCATCCTGTTGTATTACAAACTTCCTACAAGCACGAGTATCTACTTAAATCTGTATCTACATACACTGAAGGCTTATGCCAGGGTTAGCCCAAGCCACCCAGTGCTTGGCTTACAAGGTCTGTTATCGCTTCTCTGTGTTTAGGATCAGCTGTCTTGTGTGCAGGGGGAGAAAAAAGAAGTGAAAGAAGCATATACCTTTGTTTTATAAGGAACGACAAAGGAAACAGCTATGTCATAATAGACCTTGAAATACATTAGCTGCAGCATCTCTTGAGAAAGACTTCAGCACATTTCCTCTCATCAGCTACCCAGTTCTCCCTCTCTGCCTCACTACAGCTGTATGAATAAAGGATTCTTTTCTTTCTAGAAGTTTTGAAAACAAGAAAAACAAAGCACCTTTTGAAGCAAGCCAAGATTTATTTTAGCTTCTCCATGAATCGAGGGTTTTTTTTTAAAAAAAAAACAAAAACAAAACACTCTAACTTAAACAAAACATTATATTTGACAGGGAATAAAACATGATTTTTTTTAAAGACAACAAGGCTTGACAACAAAAGTATCATAATGAAAAGTGTTTTGAATTTATAAAAAATATTAAAAAACCCTAAAGGTTGCTTCTATTTATTTCCAATCTCAGAGCTATATGATTCTTTTTTTCAGTTGTGTCCAATTCTTCAGTTAGTAATTGTGTGAATCCATATTTTGAAAATATTTTTAATATTCCCACAACTGTGGTGAAAGTAATTCAGCTTATTAGCCCCATGTTGCATTTACTCCTGGTCCACTCACCTGTGCTTCTACAAACACTGACTGATCCAGTAACTAAAATTATCTGCTGAAGAAGTCCTCCCAGCCACCTCCTAGAACATTCCATAAAGTCTCTGCTCCAGAGTAACAGGCAACTTTCTGTCCACTTTCTGACCTTTTACCTTCAGTAACACACTTTTAGATACTGAAGTTCCTGCAGTATCTTGGTTTTCTACGTATGATCCTCCCTTCTTCAGTGTCCCAGCACCGGCTGCCTACAGAGCAGAGTGGGATTATCAGTGTGGGCAGCTGAATTCCCTTAACTCATTTTTAAATCCCCAGTATAAGAACCCAAATCTAAAGTAGGACAGTGTAAAACAGCATTAAATATTTACATTTTTTAAAGATTTTAAAGTTAAAAAAAATAAATAAAAAAAGCCTTACTAAAATGAACCAGAAAGCTGAATCTTTCTTGACTCACCGTAAGTGAAGGCTACCCAATACTTGCTTCCAAGCTTACTACTAGGGTTTGTTTGTTTCCTGAGGTTCAAACAGAGCCTGCCTTGCCTATTTTCTTCAGGTGTGGAGCTGTGCAAGCCAGAATAGGCTTTTCTATCACCCTTATTAGTCTTATACGAAGCAGCTGCTACCTCTTTCTGAGCAGCAAGCAGGTTGCCAGACAGCCTGAGGGGCTACCATCTGACATCCATATTTTGTTCTCAATAGGTCCATGACTCATGCTTTCAGGGGAATACAGGAGTAAGTAGGTTTTGTCTCCTTTTTTGCTGATGATAGATGCAGTTTCATTTCCTACTGCAACTGGACAACCAGTACAGCTGTATTTCTTTTTCAAACAGGCCCCCCCTCCCCCCCCAAAA